>RCWM02000034.1:4440000-4649791 GCA_003667255.2 Euschistus heros
ATGTTTTTATTCAAAAACATTGAGACCTCTGGCAGTTCAACTAAATTTTAACAAATAAAAAAAAAAAAAAATTCCTCGATATTGTTTTTTTCGGGTCAACAAAAAAACTCACGAGCACAGTGTAGCCTTAAAAGGTAGAATATTTATGTATCTTGTTCTTGTTATCTATTTACTAAGTGTTATTAATTATCTAACATTCACAGGCATGATGAGAACTGTAGATAAAGCCAGGAATAACTGTGATGTAGTTGTAAATTACATGTTCTGTTTTAAAAATTATTAAATTAATATGGCTCATTATTTTGGTCTATGTATATTTAAGTATTTTAGAATTTAGTTTGTATATGTTTGTTGATATTTTGAAATGAGATATGAAATTTAATCTATGTGAGTATAAAAAGAAATTCAAAGTAGCTCTTATTTCAAAGCTTAATTAATGTTTCTTTGTCTCATACAGTTCGAATCAAACCTAGTGCTCGTTTATTTTATTTAATTTCTGTCTTTTCTAAATTTTCATGGCTTTGTTTTCAGTAGTATTATTTATTTCATATTCAGATTTTATTTTATGATTAATTAAGTTTTTTAATTTACGAAGGTATAGTTTATAAGAACATAAATTCCTCAATAAACTGGTTGTATATTTTTGTTTAGCTTAGAACTTAAAAAATACCTGTTGAAGTTTGTTGACTGAAAATGACTAAAAAATTAAAAAAAGAACTATTAAGTTTAAATCTATGAGCAGTGAAAATAGTAAGCCTATATGCAATATTAAATTCACAATTTTAATTCAACAAAAAGAAGTTGTAAATTCACAAGATTATTCATATGTAAATATGGCTTGATTTTTCAAATCCAGTGTGGATTCATTTCAACAGAGAATTGCATGTTTTGACAACTGTTCATCGGGTGTAAAACTTAATTTAAAACTAGGTTGGTTTGTTCTTTTTATGTCAACAATGATGAAAGTGTCATTTTTTAAGATGTAGGACTAAAACTAGGCTAGATAACGTGGAAACTAGTTGAAGTCGTGCTATTAATGCAGGGTACAGATTGGCTGCAACTTGGCCCTGGTTGGCTGCACTGAGTCGAACAAGGCGAAGGTATATCGTGCCAATATGACTTTGTTTGCTACCCAACTTCCAACGCACGTTATAGTCCGTATCCCTTACTAATTCATCTTGTTCCTATGGAGATGTTTTGCTACCCCATCTGTTTCTTTAAGCATTTTATTAAGATATATTAGCTGTTATTAGTTGTTTTGTTTTTTTTGTTTTGTAAATATGGTAATTGTAGAGAGCTATTTATGAAACTTTGTTTAATTGCTCAGCATTCTCATGAGGATTTCTAAGCATTGTCCAGAGTATGCCTTCATTTGAAATGGTTGTAGAAAGAATGAGCATTTGACATCCAACAAGCTTTGGTTTTTGTTCGAATTGGTTTGTAATTAAAAATTTTTTTTGTATAAAACCTTTTTGTTTAAAAAGCATAACCTTTAGTTTATCCATTTGTAATAAATTAATTGTATATTTTAATAAATAAGTTACATTTCCCCCCCTTTAATTGCATATCATATGCATACTTCAATTTGTTACATAGTATTTATTACTTAATTTTCTTTCAGCACATTTTTTTTACATTTTAAATTTTACCATTATCTATCTTATTTATAAGTTCTCGGTGTACTGTTTCAAAAGCACATTTATTTTTATTTAGTTCCTAAATTTTTTGAAAGGTTATGCTGTTTATATTTTTGGAAAATTGTTGCATGAGGGGGCTCCACACTGTTTTATCTTTTTATGTTTTTATCTCTTGGCCATGCCAGGGTTTTCAGAAGTTTTAAAAAGTGGAATTGTATTATAATATTTGGCCTTTTTTTTTTTAAATAACTAAAATGTTTCTTATACGTTAAATTATGTGTTGCATAATTGTGTATGATGTACAGTTTTTATTTTTATTTTATTACTTTTTTTTATACTGTGTTTATCTTAAATCGCATGTGTTTACATAAAACATGCCAAAAGTGGTATCTTTATTGAAATAATTAAAGTTAATATTCTAGAAATCACTTTAATTGGCTGCGGCACGTTTATAGCAAGTTAACAAACAGCCAAATTACTTTGTCTCATTGACGGAGATCAATTCAATATTAGTCAACTAGCTTTAATTTATCACTTTTAAAACTAGTATTAAGAGTCACCACAATTAAAGTTTTACTCGTAATAGATGCCTGTTTTGTCGCCTTATTGTGTCTTCTAAACATTTCCAGTAGATTTGTGGTACTCTGGTGCTATGCTACTTCTTTTATAGACTAAATTGCATTTGCTAAAGGTATTTCCTAAAACTTTTTATTTATTTTTTTTTTTAATTATTATTTTCATTTTTTATTTTTTTGGTGGAGTCTATTTTTTCATCATATAAGATTATGTTTGTGACTGCATGATAACTCTTTGCTCTCATGTGTAGTCAAGGTAATTATAAATGTTGCCGCGGAAATTGAGTATTAAAACAAAAATGACAATTGGTTTCAATATGGTACTTCTTTTTTTTTTTTTTTTTTTTTTTTTTTTTTTTTTTTTTTTTAATAATGTCAAACAGTTGTAAGAAATAATTTTTAAAATGTACATTGCAGGCTTTATTAAAAAACATCTGTTATCATTTTAAAAGTTGCTATTTTGATGGCTGAGATGGTACCAATAAACTGAAGGAGTTATTAATTACAAGTTTATTAATGATGAACCAATAGATTATGTGCCTTGGCAGCTTTGCCTAGTACCAGTACCAGTACCTATAGAAGTAGTCTTTAACATCCTCAGTAATGTTTTTAGTATTCACTTACCAGCATATAAAAATTTTATCTTAGAAAAAAGCTCTTTGTTTCTGTCCTTGTGATTCTCCAATTCTAGGGCAAGCTGTTATAATCCTGAAGCAGCAATTATAATTTATTAAGTCATAAATATATATATATATATATATATATATATATATATATATATATATATGTAATATGTGTGTGTGTTTGGTAAGGTTCTTGAGGTTCAGTCATAACCTATGACTGTAGTAATGTTTATGACTGAACCTCAAGAACCTTACTAAAGATTTAATAGTAACAGTCTAGAAATTTATATATATATATATATATATATATATATATATATATATATATATATATATATATATATTATTAATGTAGAATGTATATTATTCCCTCCTTATTTTTTTAATATATATTTTGATTCAATTTGTTATTTTAAACTTCATTGGTATGTATATTATATGTCTTTAGTTATTTCATTTTATAGTTGTTGAAAAAAAAATTAGATAATTATTTTCAGTTGAGGTATGCATAATAATATAGAACAATCAATGCGATTAGGAATTGATGAATTATAAGCCACCTCTATTGGTAATTTTTTCATTCTAAGACTATTTTTTATGGTAAACATTCATCATTAGTTAAAAAATCAATTAAAAAATTCAAATACATGTTGATAATAAATAAGAAAGAAGATGGGAGTTAAATAAATAACTAGGTTAATAGACAATCTTTTATGTTTCCCCTATGGCTAATAGGTTTTTCTGTTCCTACATGCAGTAAATTTGAAATGGGGCTATTGGAAATATTTATCTCGCCATTTAATCAAGTATTTAGATAGATTTTAAACAATTTTATTATTTATAGTGATTTGTAAATATTTAATTTTAGGTTACTTCCTAAGTGGTGTATTAGTTTCACTTCTGAGAACACAATTTATCAATTCCTAATATTCATTTTCAATGTATGGAAGTTTGTGTGTGTGTGTATATATATATATATATATAAACTTCCATTATCTATATACATATCATCATTATCTATATATAAATATATATAATCATTATCTCTCTCTATATATATAGAGAGAGTGACATATAGACACCTGAGTTTACCGGTGCTCTTAGTGATTTCCCTAAGAAAATTCATAATTTTTTTTTTTTTTTTTTTTTAATATAGTGTCATGTTTGTGTCTTAAGTTTATAGATTTTTTTTCTCCTATGATTTGTAGGTAATAATTTTTTTAAAGTTTTGTTTGAAAATTTTCTTTTGAGAAGGGAAAAAATGAAAAACATCTTCATTATTTTTACAATAATTGACTCAGCAATATTTCTTAAGTTGTAATTTTCTACTGTATTTTCAATTAAGTTTCTATTTATAGTATATACATATTTTATGTATCTAATATTCAGCTGTTTATGATGATATAAAATTATCAAGCTGACAGAATAGTTGTAGGCAGCCTGGAGGCTGTATTTGACCTCCCAAGCTACTTGTTGTTCTTCAGCATTACCCTGGACCGTTGATTAGCTCAGTGTTATCTTGTTTGTTACCAGAGGTTGGCAGTGTTCACTCAGCCCTTTTATTTATTAATAAATAATTTCCAGTCCTATAATTTGAATTTGAATCCAATGTCCAATGTCAGTTTTTGAGTAAAAAAATCTATAAAATTGCTTAATTAAAAATAAATCTATAAGTTTGCTTGTAGACCTAAATATTTTTTTAGAATTTAATTATCCTAAACCAAAATTTATGAAGCGGCTGTATTTTTCTATAAATCTACTCTCAAAAATAAAAATTTAAATAAATTAGTTTAATGCTATTTCATTTTTTTTTTCTCAGCTTCTAAGGCCCATTAGTCAGAAAGGGCAAAATACGTGTCTTAATATTTTTTTACCAGGAACCTAAAAAAAAAATTGCCAACAAGATCCATGTGAGACTGAGTGTGTTCTCCCCCTGTTAGTCTAAACCATGGGTCTCCGAACTACGGCCCGTGGGCCAAATCCGGCCAGTATCATTAATCCGTCGCGGCAGCTACACGATGCACCCTCAAGGTGTGTATACACTTGAGCATTCGCCCTGAATGAGCACGGGTTCCCCTTTATTTTGTTTAGATGTGTAACGTCGAGCCGAATTACTGCCATCTAGAAGTGATTACACCAGAATTTTCTCGAACCAACGTGGTTCAACGCAATTTGACAGCTATCTGTTAGCGAAGGATAGGGAGGGTACATTAGCTATATCCACGTTTAACCACCGGATGTCATCAAGTTTCGAGGTCGTGAAAATACTGTACAACACAATAGTGATTGAACTAGTGAATTTTGCAAGCTTATGCTCGCTCAGGGCGCTTAATCGGCGATAAGTCTAGAAATTATAAATACTGACAGGTAAATTAAAATGGTTGGCCCTCGGAATCTTTGGAATTAATCAGCGTGGCCCGAAGGCTGAAAAGTTTGGATACCCCTGGTCTAAACTTATAAATAATGTTGTTTTTTTAATTGTGTTTTCTTTAAAATTTTCTCCAATGTCCCTTTGTTCACTAAATTTAGTCTTAAAAATTTTGGTTTATTACTATCATTATAAATTAATCTATTGCCACATTGGCTTGCCGTGTCTATGGAGAAAGAACTATACTTAAACTTCAGAGACACTTGGTTTTTCTAGATACTTTTATTAGTGTAAAATTGGTTCATTGTCTCAGTGCCTTTTTAATAGAAATCTTTAGATTGTTGAAGGATGTCGCTACTGCATTGGCTCACTATCAGTCATGAGTAAGTTCTGTATTACTGTTTCTTACAATCTATTAGATTACATTTTGTTTGTTTCAAGTAGCTTATAAACTCATTAGAATTTTACATTATCCTTTGTATTAACACTCCTGACATATTTTGTTGTCAGTAATTGTTTTATATACTTTATGTATCAACATGACTTTTCATTTATTCATATATCTAATTTAATGTCATTACTCATATTTAAAAATGGAAACTGCCTCCTACTAAGTAAGTTTGTTTTTGTTTCTTCCCTCATTAGTAGATAAGTTTTTAAAGATGTAGGTTGATGGGGTATGCAGTCATAGGCGCACAGCAATTAAAAAGTAAATTATAATTTATTTGTAATTACAATGTACCTATGACTGCATACCCCAACAACCTACATATTTATTTACTTCTCAGTCAACAAATACCTCATCAATAATCAGTAATTTCATTTACTAACAATGAACTTTTCATTGGAAATTTCCTGTAATTATAGGACCTCTTCTTCATTATCTAAGAAATTTATTCTAGATCTTGAAACTTATACTTTACATCAAGAAATTTCAATCTATTCGCTGATAGAACCTAACAATGTAAGCATATAAGACTGAATGTTTTTAAGAATTGATTGCCCTTAGATAATTTCACAATAGATGTCTTCTTACTGTCTTATGTCATTGATTAGTTACCTAAGATAAATTAATACAATGGAGGCATTAAATTTCTCTAATTGGCTTGAATCAGTTTGTTTGTTTTTTCACTACTGAGGTCACAATGTTGGAGATAAGTTTTTAAGTCAAATGCTACTTATTTTAGGCATTTTGACTTAAAATGTAGTAAGATGTACTACAAAATTATCAATAGCAAATTTTATCATTGAATGTTAATAGTTCTGTTTTGTCATTGTAGTTTTCTAACTGGCATAATAGACCATCAATCATCTGGAAACCAAAAAAAAGTGATATAATAAAGTAAATAAATTAATGTTTTCCAATATTCAAATGAATTTAAGAATATATTTATTATAAATAACTAAACGTTAGATACAAATTAGAATAACAGACACTTCTTTTTTTTTTATCATTATAGGATGAATTTAATTTTGCTTTGTTTCAAGTTCTAGCTTCATTAGAAACTCTTTATAATTAATAAATATTCATTGACTACGACCATTGTATATTTATTTTTTATTTTTTTGTGTATACTATGACTTGGATACTAGTGAGCATGATATGTTTTTTGTTTAGATCCAGTTAATGTTTAGATCCAGATAATTGATGATCTTGTTGCATTAACATTTTATTATTAAATGCATTGAGTATTTTAAAACATGTATACCTTATTTTTAACTGCATTATTATGATACATTTTTGTTTTGATATGGCATTTGTCCCTGTGAATTAAGAAAAATAATAAGTTTGAATTAGATGCTTCTGTGTACTTGATAAAGCACTGGCATGCAAATGCGCAAAGAGTGCATACAAATGGTGTTGGGTCTGTAATTTTCTTTCTTTTTTAAAGGCATGGCATCAATGTTTCACAGGTATAATTAGTATTAACAAACGAAAACTAATTAAAGTATTGTGATCCAGACATTGAAGATCAAGTAATCGAGATATTTTATCATAGTTTCTTTTCAAACAAACATGCCATTGTTTTGTTTCATAGAGGAATATATGGTGAGTTGAAGAATTGAAATAATTTCTTCAGTTTATTGGTTTCGTCAAGGTCAATTATTATGTTTATTTTTAAATTTAAAGAAGAATGGTTAAAAAATAAATAAAACCTGTAATGTATTGAGGGAGGGTAAGTTGGGTAGCATAAAGACAAGTTAACTTGCTATTATTAAATGGGCGGGATTGTGTGGACTGATTATGTCTAGCTGCCGCATTGAGAGGGGCTGCAATACAAAGGCGGGCCCGAGCAGCGTTCCCTGCAGCGGCAGCCTTCGCTCGCCACCCCTCCCCCCTAGCCACTGCGACCGCACTTGGATACACCCCGTGAGTACCAAAACAGCGATATATATATTTAGAATTGCATTTTGAGCTGCATAACAATCTGTATATATTTATTATTTATCAGTGAAAGTCGTTTTTAAAATTTTTTTTTTTCTGTTACTGACTTTAATTTTTTAATTTATGAAATAAATTGTACTACTATTTTAAAATTTTTGTTAAAGTTATTGCTATTATTAATTTTTTTGTTTGGTTATATTTTGTTATGTAACTCAACTGCTTTGAAAGTAGATCAGAATCATAAAATATTTCTATTAAGAGTTTATAATATTATAGTTTATTTTTTTACTTAAATACATTTAAAGCAGTTAATAAAATAAAATTTTTATTTTAAATCTTTCCTTATGTAGCTGCTAGTTACTGAAGCAGAGACTTAGTAATTCTTTGTAATGTTGATCACCTTATCCACTTTGATATATGGTCTCTTGTTAACATCAACAGAGATAGTTACGATTGTCTGATCTACTTGTTTTTATATATATCGTTGGATACCCTTCAGACAGATCATCTTTTTTTTTATGTTAAATTGCATTTTTAGCAAAATGTCATTTACCAAAATAAATCTATTAAATTTTAATGATCATTCAACAATTTGTTTTGAATTCATTTGTATGTTTGTAATATGTTTCAGGATTTATTTTTTTTCTTAATCATTTATATTACAAGACTATATCTTAATCTTGAAGACTAATTATACTTAAAATTTTTGTAATCATTTTTATGCACATCATTGTTCATCTATACTTATAATTAGAAAAAAAGATTATTAATCATTTAAATATCAAAAAGGATTTCATGAAGAAAATTCAAATATTCAAAAACATTTGGGTTAAAACATACTTGAAGTAGCCCTAATATAATGTTATTTTATATCTGATGTCAATGTAAATCCCTGCCTACAAAATATATAAATGAAATATTATTCGTTTTATAAATTATAACAATCTAGTAAAAATTATTTGTTAAAGTTAAGAAGAAGAATAAAACAAATTTGTCTATGGAACAAGTTTAATTATTAAATTAACAATAATTTGTTTCTTAAAAAAAAACAAAAAAGCAATGGATTCCAACATATATGGAAGAATCAGCCTTGAGTGAGTTATACAAAGTACAAATAAATTATTTTCTTCAAAAATAAATACAATTGAAATTAATTATTTAAATTTATAGGATTGAAAGCATCCTCACATATGGCGCAGAAATATAGTCCCTCACCAAGAGTATTAGGGATAAATTAAATGTAGTTGAGATTGACTACTGGAGGAAATGCATCCAGAAAACCAGGGCAGATCGCATTAGAAATGAAAATATAAGGAGAAAAATGGAAAATACGGACAGCGTGACGGAACATGTATGAAGAAGAAGGTAATATGGTATGGACATGTACATCAGATGCCTCCTGGAAGATTGCCTGAAATGTTTAGAAAATGGAATCTTTCGGGAAATAGAACGGGAGGAAGACCAGCAAGGAAATGGAAGGATGAAATAGCTGAGGAAATGGCAGGAAGAGTTCTGAGGGATGGTGATTGGTGGGAAAGAGAACTGTGGAAAGATAGTTTGACCTGACGGAAGCCCAACGAAGGGAAACACCATTTCAAAGAAGAAGAAGAAATTGATAACAGATTTGATGATGATTATTCTCATTGATTAGGCCAAAATCTACTTCACATTTGTTCGCTAATCTTGTATAAATTTTGAAAACTAGTCATAGTTTTGCATTAACTTTTTTGTTTTCAAGATAGCACTCTATAAATTTTATTTACAAATATGGAAAAATGAATTTCATATTTTATGCATATATATTGTTGAATGATCAAGTTTTTGGAAACTCATTATTGTTATTGTTGATATATCAGTTACAGATAACAAATTATTTTATTAACTTTTAAAAATGTGTTGGCTACTGTTGAGCCCTATTAGGTTTGTTTTGGTATTTGGTATTTCTTTTTAATGGCAGGTATTGAAGCCAACCCCCTTCTCTGGTCAGAGGTAAGCATTTTATATAATTTAAGTTATTAAGGAAGGTTGAAATGGTCTTTTTTAAAAATAAAAATCTATTATTTCCTTCGGTTGTTTCATTAATAAGATCATAGATTTTTCCCTGCCGCAGGCCAACTTATCTTGACAAAATTAAGTTAAAATTTAAAAAAAGTATGACAAGATTTATATAATAACTTACAATTTATATAATCCTATTATTTTTACTAAATACACTTTTAATGAATATTTTATAATTTCCTATTATTTATTATTACTAAAAATCTTGTAATGATGTTTGATATTTTATTTATGATTTAATTGGATGCATATATTTACAGGATGTTCCAAAACATCTGTAATAAAAATAAGCACCTATCTAAAAATTAAGTAATACCTAAAAAAAAAAAATTAGATTTTTGTTTTTTTTAATAGGCTTAAAAAGTATATAATTTTTCTATTTAATATTTTCATGTTAAAGCCCTGAATTTCATGCTTTAATCAATCAATGGAAGATATGTCCTAGTTTGATTTTTTGGCCTGTGCTTTTACATTTGTCTGCCCTATTTTATGGTTATAAATTCTGAATGTTTCTGTCATTCTTAATAATTATAGGAAAAAATATGAAACAAACATTATAAATATTTCTTAAATACTGTTTCTAACATTTTTGAGTTTTTAAAGTTTCTCAATGTTAGAACATTCATGCTGAGAAAAAAAAAAAACTGTTCAATAGTTTTACTGTGTAATAAAACAGTACATTAAATATTTGGGTTCATACCTAGAACACAGACTAAATTGTAACATACATACAAAACTTTAACAAGAACATATATAATGCTACATACTGCCATCACATTAAATAACCTGCAATGTTTACTAACTTACAAAAAAAAAAAAAATTAATTTAAAATACATTATTATAGCAACATTAGACCTAAGGATCACAACTTTTGTGTTCCTCAAAACCGACATACATACATGAAATGCAAGTGTATTCAGTTAAAAATACTTCTAACAATACTACGCATACCATTGTACATTTCAAATTTTACAACACAATCACTTACACATAACATTTGTATGACATTAAAGAAACATGAAACACTAACATTTATCATATTTCTTTGTTTCTGTACAGACAATGTCTTCATCCCTGTTTTCTGGCAACCCTTTATGTCAACTTTAATACACCTATTTCAGAGATCTCTTGTTAGATTAACTTTTATTTTTTAAGTTTGCTTCGTTTAGAGTTTCATCAATATTATTATTTTAATTACAAGAGATCGTTTAAGTACTGAAAATTAAATAATGTAATAATTATTCATTAATAAATAATAAAATAAATAATAATTAAATTAAATAATGATTCACTAATAAGCAACTCATACCTCATTCAACTTACCTCATTCGAGGCACTGTAATAAGCAAGTAATCCTTATTTGTTTTATAAATTTCTAATAATAATTCAATTTTATTTATTGCTTTAGCATTTTTCTCGACATTAATATACCAATTTTCAACCTTTCTGTTCTTGAAATTTTTGTATTTTTTATATATTTTATTTATTGAAGGGGTTCAGCCAATCGTACCATGTACATTTGGAAGAAATTTTTTAGTTTGTATATTGAATGAATTCGGTCTTGATCCTTAATTGTTGTATTTTGGTTAATATTGTTATCTTAATTATTATTTATTAATTTTGAGGCCATTTAATGCCTTTGGACTTTAATAATTGATACAAGCATATATAGTTAATTTTTATATCTTTAAAATTGCATCTGAAATCCTTTCTAACTAAAATAATAACAGTTTGTGATATAGACCTGAATTCATATAATTTTTCTTATACATAATTATTTAAAAATTTTTTTTCAGAAATTTGTTGTTGACCAAAACCAATTTAATAAAAATAAAAATTGTTGAACGGACTAAAAAAAAAAAAAATGATTATCTTGGTTTTATTATTTTATTTTTCTTTTAAATTTTTCAATTTCTTGTCAAAATATAATTTGGGAGTGTGGCCAAGTGATCAATTTGCATTTCATCGCAAAAAAAATTAACATTCATGAGTTGGCAATTTATTATCTTAATTTCTTCTTCTTTTTTTTAACATTTTTATTTATTTGTTTATTTAATTTGTCAACTGTGATGAAATTGGAACTGTATTTAATTGATAATAATTTATTATTCCTTCTTGTATATGAAAGCGTTACTACGAATGTACCTGTGATTTTGTGTATATACCCTATTGTGTGTTGCCTTGTTGAATGAGCCTGTTGAAGTGCATGATTCACAAAACTGGCTGTTGGTGAAGTATTGGCTCGGTGAGAAAAGAAAAAAAAAAAGCTTGAGTCACTTTGATTAATCAACTAATTTGTACGAATTGTTTTATCAGTAGAAGCACACATTTGTTTTTATTTTTATTAATTTATTTATTTTTTATTTCCATGCCTTGTGGGGTATTATTTACTGTGCTTTTTTATGTGTTGGGCTAATTATTTATAGCATATTTTAAATTAATATAATATTATTTATCAATTTATATTATATCATTGAAATCAATCAAATTCAGTAATAAATAGTTATAAATAATAACATTTCTTCTTATTTAAAGAATAACATTTCTTATAACATGTATATTTTTGGGAGTATGAAAGAAAAAGTTTTTTTAAATCATTATAAATACGATTATGTGTTACAGTGGTGTATACTACGATCCAATTCTTGCGGCTCATGCAGCTAATGACAGTAATTACAGACTGCAGGTAAATACGATATTACTATCATTAATAGTGTCGATGGTAATTATAATTATGTTTTTGTTTAACACAGAAAGGATTCATTTAAGTTCAACTGTTTAAAACTTTAAAATATTTTCATTTTTATAAACAAAATATAAACAGTAATCACCTTCTGAAAGATGCAATGTATATATTCTAAGTTCTAACAATAATGTTGTTGTTTATTTCGTTTAACGTCACTTTGTGCTGCTATGGCTAATCGGACGATGCTACTGTGGGAGTCCTAAATTTTGCCTATCCAGGTATAATTAGGATAGGGATCTTTAACGAGTACCTGACATCGCACAGGCTCGGGACCCCCAATTTACGTCCCTTCCGAAGGACGGCATAGCTAAGGATTTTTTTACTCCCTTTAAAAAATCCTAAGGTCATCTGCCGGGCTGCGAACCCGCGATCTTGGGTTTAGTAGGTTGCTATGCTAACCACTACACCACAGGTGACCCCTAATAACAACAATAATGTTAGTAATAGTATGTAACAATTCACTTATACGCTACTATATCATTTCAACCCATAGGTTCTCTATTATGTGTGAGAGTAGAGTTATTACAATTACAGGTTTTGAAACTTAATATTTATTTTTTTGTTAGAAGATTCATGCTTAAAATTATATTTTTGTAAGAGCTGCATAATATAATAGCCTCCTCAACCATCTACACTCTAAGAATTACGATTTCTGTCATGGATAAATTTAAAAAAAAACTTCTAATTATGTTATGTTTTACTATAGGATATCATAAAGTATTTGTTTGCAATAGAAAAAGTTATATGTTATGTTTATTATAGCTCAGTGATGTGCACCAGTTATTTATTATTTATTTATGTTTTTAGTTTGTTTTTTTCCTGTTTCAACTTATTTATTTTATTTTGTCTTGTCAATTTTTTTTTTTTTTTTTTTTTTTTTTAATTAATGTTACACAAGTAAATATGATTTTTCATTTGGTGTAAATAAATTTCAAAACACTGCATGGTCTCGTCTAGGGTTTGCTGGCGGCTGGGAACATTCCCGGGATCTCTCTTGGACTGAAAGAAGACCCCGTAAGTGTTATAAATTCTGTTATGTTTGATATTGTAGATATTATTGTTTATTTTATATATTTTTTTTTTAAACCTGTTAATTTAATTTTTAGTTTTTCTTTATTTTAATTTTGGGTTATTTTTTTTGTCTAGGGTTGTTATATATGATTTTATAAATGTTACAGGGTACTGGGGGGACCAGCACTGAGGTATAGTTAAACTATAAAAATTATTTTCAAACTGTATTAGCAGCTCAAAAGCTTTTGAGTCTGCATTATACAGTTTGGCTTTTTGTTAGTTTGTTGGTGATTTGTTTTTAGAGTGTAGATTGGCGGTATTTATTAAACAAACTTTGTTATAGAAGCATTCCCAGTTCCTTTACTAATCATAAACGATCTATGTATGAGTTATTCTAGTTATAAATAACATCTACTAAAATATTAATAACAGCTTTTCCCTTTGTGGTTATCATTGTGAATGGCTATTTTTATGGTGTACCAAACAATTTTTTTAATCAAAAGATAAAAAAATAAGTCTTTATTTAAAATAATACTGTTTCTTCCTTAAATTGATCATTTTTAATGGTAGGATTAGGCCTTATAATTAGTGATTTATGAATAAAATTAGTGTCTTGTTTAAAATGTCTTAATTGATGTGATAGTGAATTATATTTCATTTTTTAATTAATAAAGTATTAATAAGGAAATGCCAACCCAAATAGAAGTCATTGGTGGAATAAGGTGTGTGTTAGGTTACTTTTTTTTTTAATGTTTAGGAGAAGCAGCATTACTGTTTTCCGGACATTAGTATTTTCTTTGTAAAATTGTGTCTATTTTATCCTTCTTCTGTTATTTTATTTCTATTCTATTTTTTATTCTGCACATAATTGAGTTAACACCTTATTGCAATTTCCGAAATTCATTCTCTTGAGTTTACCCATCTTTTAATGTGCAATTTAAGCTAATTCACAGTTATCTATTGACATTTTTGTGAACTAAAATGATAACTGTAGGTGAGAAAATGTGAATAAAGAGAAATTTAATTATTGATTTAGTTTATTTAAAGAACTGATTTATATGATAAGTATTTCATCAGAAAGTAATTTTAATTATGTTACATATTAAATCGATTTGTTACTCATTTTCTAAATCGTTCATAATGAAGTATGCTCTAAACATCATTATTAAGGGTGTATAGAGCATAAACCGTGAAAAAAACAATTTCTGCCACTTTCTAAGAGGATTCCAAAAATTTGAAAGTTGCACCTTAGTCTCCATTTAAGCTACAAGGCTCCTTTTCTACTCAAAGTGTAGTTTATTTAGTTTAGTTTAATTTTGAATAGAACAAGCTTTTATTTAGAACCAGCCGTGCAGCTATTTTGGTGAAATGTAGAAAAGTTCGTAATATTTGACGCTACCAATTAGTGAGCGGTTTTTCAAGATCCAAAACTTGCATTCCCGTACGCAAGATCAACACTAACAACATATCACTATAAAACTACCTGATAACAAAATGAAAAATTTTACTGGACTGTTAGGAATTCTCTTTAGTGAAGGCAGCTAAAGATCTCTAAGGTCTATATAAAAGCCAACTGCAAATATATTGTTCCCCCATCTTGACACCATGGGAGTCTCAACTATTGTGGCAAATTTGAAAATTGTTTGGATCACCTTTTTATGTGAAAAAGAAAAACCATGAGATAATTTGGTTCATTGTGAAGATAATGTGGATTTCCTTCTTATTATTATGTAATATTCAAGCTTGTTTTTTTGCATATAGATAGAATCATGCCATATAGTGTAATTAATATGTTTCTGGTTTGTGCAGTTTGTTTAAATATTATTTTTGTTAGTATGTTATAATTACCATAAGTGAAAGTACTTCTTTCAACAAAGACGTAGTTTATAATTAAAAATATAAATTAGTTAATACAATAATTAATTTCATATTGAACACAATTCACTTTCCTTTTTTAATTACTTATTAATTCCAAAGAGTGTTTTCCCAAATAATAATTTAATTTTAAAAAATAAAAATAGTATCCTTAGCACCCCACCAACAAATTAACATTTGACTAGTAGTTATAAGCCTTAGTAATTTATAATCATTTGGATCATTACCTGTATTTATACAGCTCATTAAATAAAACAATGCTATTTTAAAATATTTTTTTAGATATTGTGTTTCTAATTAATTTCTAACTTATTGAAACAATATTTGTGACCAAGTTTGTTTTTATCAGTTTAATAAATTGTACTGTAGTAGTATAATATTATGAGTTTATTTTCTCCAAATGTATTTTTACTTGTTGAAATCAAAATTAAAATTTACATTAATTTTAAAATAATCTGTATACAAAATGTAATTATCTATCAATTATTGATTTATTTAATGAGTGATACAATCGGAGGCAGGATTCCTTTTTCATTTAAAATGACCCAAGCAAGTGTTAAGCAGATGTCTCACCAGAACATACCAAGAATAATAATAATTATTATATATTTTATTAAATAATTATATCTAATTATCTAACATAACTAATTAATTGTTATAACTAATTAAGCCATGGGAGGAATTATTAGCAGCTGTTGTGATATAACCCAGAAATATTCCTCGCAACAATTCGTTTAAAGATGATTTAAGGCTGGAAGAAGACTGAACTAAACAATTTGTTTAGTGGTTAAGATCCTCTAGTTGTTATTCCTCAAAGAGAACAACATGTCATTATTTGTTTTTATCTTATTTCAGGCTTTTTTATTATATGAATGTAGAATTTTCTCTTATCATAATTTATGACATTATTCAAGATTTTTTTAAATACGTGATCATTTTTTTTTTATTTTTTTTTTTTTTTATTTTTTTTTTTGGATATAGTTTTGATTTTTTTCTAGTTCTGATCTCTGATGATGTGACTAATGATATAGATACCCTTCTTGAAAATTAGCAATATTTCCTATCTAAAATTTCTTTCCTCATACGAAATATATGTATTAATTAAGGGGCTGGTATAGTGGACCCTCACTATTAGCGAAAACAGAATATTGTAAATCATTAGAACTTGAAACATTATGAAGCATACTGAAATATAGGTGTTAATTTAAAAAGGTTCATGTTAAAAATTGTCTTAAAAAAAGAATAAAGAAATTAATTAATATTATTTATCATAACCTCAATGATTTGGGTTGATACTGAAAATATTTGACTTCAATATAATACATATTATGGACAAGAAATATACCATCTTTTAAGTCAATTGGTCACTGATTGTGGGTAATAGATCAGTTTTTTAAAGATGTAATTCTTTATAATTGATGTAAAAAAGATATATATTCTGTTGTCTTGGTAAATAAAATATCTGAGGAATTATTCTCAACCTAATTATGTGTATAAAATAATAGACTGAAAATCTTCAATTGAAACAATCTTTGCTTATCAACTACAGACTTTATGGAATTAAATGTAGCAGTGAATAGAAAAAATATTTAGAATTTTCATTACCTAATTGGAATTAAAAATATCTTCATCTAAAAATCAACATTTAATAAAATAAAGATAAAATTAATACTGTAGTAAATATTAACTAAAAGTTATTCAGTTTTAATTTAACTATCTTTTTCGACATGTATCACATATAGGTTGCAAAACACACTTGCTAGACTAATGTCAGGTAATATTTCCTGATCTTCAGATATAAATTTTAATCTTATTAAATGCCTTAAGAGACAAAATATAAAATATTTTTCCATAGAAATGTTTGTTAGGTGTGCAACCAATAGGTGAAAAAACACACTTAGGTTACTGTTAGTTTCTGGCTACTCCAAATTTACTAGACTAGTGTTCAAAGCTCCAAATAAGTCATAAAAGACTTATTTACATGACAGTAAGTAGACCCATTTGAACATGCGTAGTTAAACTTTAGGGCTCCACCAAGACTTTAAATTCTTCTCATATCCAACCTTTAAATTCCCAAAATCCTTCGTAAAATACTCAGTGCTCCTTATTATGTTACAAACTAACTTATCCATGAAGATCTTAATGCTCCATATGTTGCAGATTTGTCCCAAAACCAGATATGTATCCTTTCATAGTAAACTCCATACCCACTCAAATCTACTAGTCTCCCAACTTGCTTCACACTCTATTCCTGATAATCCTCTGAGGCATCTGAAAAGAAGATGGCCAAGAGACCTTCTAATGTAGAACTTTTATTGAAGTGCTACTAGTGAATAGTTCTTACTATGTTATTTACATGTCATTGTAATCATTATTCTCAAATTTACTTATTGTATATAAAGTATACAGTTGTAAATACCAATAAACACGTTTTAAAAAAAACTGTGTTACTGTGGAAAGGCTGGTCAAAATGTTGGCACACTAAAGGTTTTTTGTTTGACAACCTAAGTGTGTTTTATCACCTATTGTCTGAACCCCTGACCTACTTCTCTACAATTCAATAAAGCAATCAACTATATCATATTTCAATAAAATATTTTAAATAAGGGGATTTCTTATAAGATGGTAAATTAATATTACAATTTATTTTTTAATGCCTTCGCATAAGTACTATAATTGTTGTTAATAAGTGCATTTTTACAACTGAAATTTTTCTATGCATCTATCTCTTTGACTTATTTATGTTCAACTGTAAGTGAATATAAACAATTATAAAATGTAGGTAAATTAATTATTTAACAATTAGAGAGTGAAGTCACCAGACCTTGATAAATGTTATATAAATCTGGGTTATGATGAGGGTCCACAGCATAGTTTTAGTGTACCATTGCTATAAAAACTAGTGATTATTAATATATGTTGTTAGGTATTTTAAATAATGGAGGCTATTAAGTATATTACAACGTTTTGCATGAGCATGTGCACCGCAACTTTCTCATTTGTGTATTGTTTTTTCCAGTGGAATATTGTGCTTAATTGCGTACGTCAGTACTTTTGATTTTTACCGGATGCCTTTACAGGAGAAGGTTTTATTTCTCTCTGCCATATGTGAATAATTTTACTTCAAAATTAAATGTTTTTAGACTACTCGCTGAAAAGCGTGTGTGTGTGTGTGTGTGTTTATAAAAAGTAAATTGCATGTGCATGATTCTATGCGTATAAAATAGTAGCCGCAAGGAATATTTCGTGCAAGTATTAAAACTGAGAATTGGAACCCTATTCTAAATTAGTTATTAGTATATTGACTTTTTTTAATTACTGCTGTTTAAATTGTTAAATTAAAAGAAGCATTTTTTAGATTATAATCAGATGTTCTGCTGTTTTATAGATGTTGAAACTTACTGTTATTTTATATTTGATCAGGATATTTGCTACATTAAATGGAATTTCAATCAGTGATGTTTATGTTGGTATGATTAAAATAGAAAGATCAAAAGGCTCAGTTTAATAGATAAAAAATATTCATCAAGCCTTTACAATAAAGAATGAAGCTGGATATTTTAAATAATTAATCTTTAAATATCATAATGTACCAATCATTCAGGCCTTAATTTATTGAGATAGTTGTTAAAAAGAAAAAAAAGAATTTGGCAGAAAAACTGAAATTACTATACTAATTACTATATAAATTGAAAATCTGTTGAATACAACAACATCATAGTTCCCTGTAATGATTTAATTCTAGAGGACAAATTCCAATCATGAGCTTTTGATATAAATGTTAAACATTGTATCGCAAGGAAAATTTTGAAAAACAGCTAAATATTAAAAAAAAGGAACAGCATTAAATAAATTGAATCTCAGGCTAGTTAGGCATTTTGCTGATAATTGGTTATACTATAATAGGTTAATATTATACAATTGGTATTGTTTACTTAGTAAATCTCATGGGTTTATTTTTAAAAAATAAAATAAAATATTGCTACAAAAATTTATTCAAAAATAAACATGTTTTGTTATTACACAATTTTTTTTTTTTTTTTTTTTTTTCACAAATTCTAAGGGAACGCAGAAGAAACAAAATTGCATCAAATAAACGATAAGCTATATAGAATTATACTAATTTTATGAACATAGCAAAATAACTTCAAAGATTAAATTCAATCAATACAAACATTTTTTTAATGCTGCAAACAAATAAACTGGCTACGGGAGATTCTCGTTCTTTTGTTCATAAACATGGCCTACATAATTTTTTAGGATGCTCTTGAATTAGATCATCTCCTTGTATCACTTGATACTCTTCCACAAGCCTCACTTTTAGAAATCTCCAGACGACATAGGATCAAAGAAGATTAAACAAACATTTCCGCTGTGTATCTGATAGATACGCGTGCCTATCGGAAGGTTGAAGGGGATCTGATAGACATATTGGTTATATATTTTAATCCTGCTATGCCTCTTGTCACGAGTTATCTCCAAGTTGTGATTACAACTGTTATACAAGGGTTGTGATGCTTGACAGTTTGTAGGATCCTGTTTTAAATTAATACTTTCCTCATTGGTATAATTCTTTTATTGTTAATTTTTTATTATGAGATGAATTTTTTATTATGAATGTTTGAGGAGTGTATGTTAATATGCAATCAGCATTTATATTTCATTGGAAAACAAAACATTTAGTATGCGGTACGCATGAGCATGCTTATATATATTTATATATGAGTAAATTTTTTTTCCATTTCTTCGTCTTAATAAGTTTTTATGTAAAATTTTGAATTATTTTTCATCTTCTTTAATTCTTTGTTATTCGATATTTTATCATCTAATTTGGTATTTATACTTTTCAAAAATAAAATAGGTTACATTAAAATAAAATTTTGTCCAAAAAAAAAAAAAAAAAATTTTTTTTGAAGTACTTAATTTATCAACCTTTATTAACTTTGGTATAATTTTTCCTTGAATTAGGTAACTACTTCCTTTATGCTAGTAATAAATTTTCTGATTTTATTCAACATCACTAGATTTAAATAGTTCTGTTATCCAAATTACATTTTTCACTTTAATAGGTTGCCGCAGCAGCAGCAGCAGCTTCTCCTCTACTAAAGGCCCCCGGGGCCCTTTCCACAGCAGCTCAGCAGGCTGGTTACGCAGCAGCAGCGAGTTACACAGCAGTTGCAGCTAGGGCGTATGGCGCAGCGGCTGCCGCAGCTCAACCAGTTGCTGGTTATGCAACTGTCGCGGGGTCAGTCTAAGCACATGCATGAAGTGCTTTATACCAACCGATACTAGATTAAATCTTGGCAGAATCCAAAAGTTCCCTCTTTTTTTACTTTCTCTTCCTCTGTCAGCTTTTCAGTGTAGAAAACTCTCAATCCATCTGAGCAAGTTTTCCCATTTTATAGAAGTATTTTTCTTGATATCTTCGCCAACTTATGGTCATAATCTTTGTATATAACTCTTGATATGCCTTCTACATAACACTATTCTTGCTCTTGATGGTGGAGGTTTCATTTTTTTTCTTTTTATTAGATTCTATTCCCTGTCAACATGTCCACAATACCAAGAGACATAACAAATATATTTATCTTATTTCTCATCCCTAACACAGTTTCTTCTTATTTTATCTCCTATTTCTAGGTTGACATTTCATCTCAGCAACTGAGATACAGCTCTTATGTATTTTAATAATAAGCTAACTCTTCCATACACTGTAAGAAAAAGAAGTACTTTGATAAAACAGATTTTCCAGTCGTTATTAATCCTTCATTTGCCCAACAAGTGGTGATGGACCTGATGTGTTTTCCTTATCCTACCTAACATTTCTTGGCCCATCCATACTGACAGTAATCACTGATTATAAGTAGATTAAATCTTTAGCATTTTCAAGTTCTATTCCATTCAAGTATTCTTTTTCATTTTTCTTTTAGTTGTATTAATATTAAATAGAATAGTATTCTACTGATTATTATGCTATAATCTCACTTTTGATTTTGCAATCAGAGCAAAATCACCTTTAAACATATAGTTCAAAGGAATCGTGCTTAGATCCCATATTGTTTAAGTTCATATCAACTGTCCTTTTACCACTTTTAAACTTCATTTGAATAGTTTATAGTTCCAAGCTTAGATGGTCCATGGATTTTTCTGTACTCTTTGAGTTTACGGAATTAACATCATCTAATAAGATTTTGGGAACTCTCTTTAGCAGAAGCACTTTTTGCTTACAAAGGAAAAATCATATCAAATAATATTGTTCTTAAAATTTAATTACGAGTACTAGCTTGTATTATCAGTGCTGCTTGTGTTGTTAGTTTTATTATTTATGTATTTTTTTTTTCTACTTATTAGAACTGTTTGGGCATACATGATGTGGCTATAAAAATACAAACAGTTATGATGATTCCACAGGACATCATATTTATTCATTAAATCTTGCTCTGTTATGGACTTATGTTTATGATCAAATGGGTGTTTAATGAAACTTGATTTGAGACAGTATGTTATTATGAGACCATGTTTTCAAAAAATTACTGGCAGCATTATGGTGTAGGAATCATAGAAGAGGGTGTATCCTGAAGGGAAGAAAGTTAAAATTATTTAAACCAATAAATAATTTTTTAGTAATAGCCTTTTTTGTAACCATATCATGTGTTTTGACAATTTATTTCATTAGCAGCTATCCATAGGTACCCTCCTTATAAAGACTGGGTGTGCCACAGGAGGGACTCCAGATCCTGAAGTCTATTCATGCCTGAAAATAGCATAGCCAAGTGATTAAATGCTTGCGACTACTTATATTGCACGAAAACCTTATGTCATCATTCTTGTGAGATTTTAAAATACTTGATAATGAGTTTTAACCCTAAATTCGGCAGAAAATTTTTTCTTAATTTGCACAAATATTTGGAAATTTGTGTAGCAGTAAGAGAACCATTGAATCATACAATTGCGTCACCAGTGATACATTGATAAGTTTAGAGTTAAACATTTGTCTTTGTTCCATAGAGTTTTAATAATTAATTGGCAATGTATGTATGAAACTATTTATGTACCATTTCTAATCATGTGATCAAAACAATTTATAAAAAGAAAGTTAAGGTAGGCTGTTAGTTGTTAAGTACACTCCTAGTACTTTTAATGATTCAATGAATGCTTTAAAATTTAAATGTTATTTAACTTGTTTTGTTTTGTTTTTTTCAGAATTTCATTAGTTTTATTCTGTAAAAAAAAATTGATTCATAAGGTTTTTGTGCAAGGTATTGAAAATATTACTTTTGCCCTCTCTGACTAACCAGCAGCGATTTACTAAACCCTTAGCTAGTTAGAATTATAATACATTTTATAAATATTAATGTATTCAGTTCATATAATTTTAAAATTATGCTTTGCGTTGTATGAAACACATAGAGGAATGATTCTCATCACCATTTGCTAAGGTGAATGGAAATAAATCTGAACCTCTTATTCTGCTAATTTTCAGTATTTATTTATGATTGGGGTCAGAAAAAAGTACCTACAAGCTTATATCTGTATCACCTATCTCAAAAACTGGAAACCTCAGTAAATACATTTATTGGTAGTATCTCACTTTGTATTAGCCTGTTGATTGTTTTTGACAATTAAAAAGACTAGGACATGTTTTTTAAAAATAATTTTATCTTTAAAAAAAATATAAGAGAGAAAGAGATATCAGCTCATTAAATACCTTTCTTCTGACCTGAGTAATGATAATTATAATTTATACAATGTTCATCTTCCAACTTCAAGTTTGAAAAATAATTCATAGAGGTCCTGAATTACATATTTAACTTATTGTTTATATATAAAATTTGTTATATGAGTTGGTTAAAATGAAAGCGAAAATAAAACTATAAATAGAAGCTGTTACTGAAGTATATTAATTGCTCATTAAATCAAAACTAACAGTTTTGAAAGAATGAATTTCATTTTAACCACCTATATGTTTCTGTTAATATCTAATCCGGTAGGCTTTAATTTTTCATAACAGGGCTTTTAGAGGCAAGACTGCTCCTATAATGTGGATATCAATACCCACTTGTAATTTTTGTGTTATTAGAATATAATTGTTAATATTATCATCCTTTTCTGTTACAGCTATGGTCGTGAATATGCTGATCCCTATTTAGGTCATGGTATTGGGCCTGTAGCAGGATATGGAGTAAGTATTCATAAAGTAGTCACTATATTTTTTAATAATTTATTTTATGAAAAATTTATTTTTTAAAAATACTGAGCAGTTAAAAATGTTTATAATCAGAACAGTAGTATGATATTGATATCTTCTTTTCAAAACTACTATATGGATATTATCGCTCATTCCAAATAAAATTGGATAAACAAAATCATAAAATGTTATTGAAGTAAAAATTTTAAATTTTAGGGATTCTTTTATCATCCATTCTTTTAACAACCTCCTCTTCTCTAGGATATTCCTTCCTCTGATAATCTGATAATCTCATTTCTGATTTGCTGAGTCCTTGAGATTCTGGCCGACCTCCTCCAAAAATAAAATCCATCTCCTCAGTCAGGAATCTTTTGCCTTACAACTTTTCTAGAGGTCACGTTTCTGAGCTATGTAGCTTTAAGCTCTCTACTAGGGTTTTATATATTGATTTTTTAACATTTGTATTGAGGTTTCCTTTCCAGAGGACTGAATTTAGCATAAAAATAGTTTTCCATCTGTCAGTTTTTCACATCCTGTCTCACTCTCCCATAGCTTTTAAGAATTTCGCCAAGATAAAATTGGTGGACCCTACTTAACTATTTAAAACCGGGTCATTCACTGTTCAAAATAATCCACATTATATTTGTACCATTTGGGAAAAACTAGATAAGTGCATTTTTGTTCACAATAAGAGAAATGTACTCATCTAGTTTTTCCCAAATGGTACAGATATATTATATAATTAATTCCAGTTACAATAATTATTAAAAAGTAGTTGAGGAAGTACTTAGCAAAGTTTAATTTTGTTATTAAATAAGCTTTCATTATAATTGTCATGAATTTTCATTTGATGATGTCCCATTAAAAATTAAAAACATAGATATATATCTATTAATATATTTTTTCTAGGCTGCAGTGTATAGAAGTGGTTACAACAGGTTTACCCCATACTGAGTGCAACAAATCAGCCGTCTACTACTTGTTTCTACAAATGTTTGTAAATATAAAAGTCAATTTACAATTAATTACATTAACCCAAAAGCTATGTAAGTATTACATCATTAGGAACTTTTATCACATTTTTTTGTCTTTTCTTATGCTGGTTTATACATAATGATTATTGTGTAATAAGTTAAAAAGAAAAAAAATTAAAAAAAAAAAAAATTATCCTATATTACTCACTTTCTTTTCTCAGTTTTCAAGCTATTTAGGCATTCATGTCAGTGAACCCCAAAATGATTCTACATACATAAATATATGTATATTTCAAGTATATATTTATACCTAATGATATTTCAAAGTAAAATAGATGTAAAAATACAGATTAGCGAAAAGACCTAATGGTCGAATGATAACACCAAAATCATTTTCCTTCACTTGACTTTTACCCATCAACAAATTACTATAATTATATTTGTTATAATTGCAATTAAGATTTTTTTTTTTCTTTCTAATTATGAATGTTTTTTGTGTGTAAATATATAAATATATATATTATTTTTTTAAGTACATACTCTGCAGAATCTCAAATTGAGCTTGCGGAACCCTGTTCTTCTTAAATATATAAAAAAAAAAATTTAAAAAACAAACAAAAAAAATAAAAGAAGAATAAGAATTAATAGAAAAACGTTATCTTTTTGTTCTGTCTTGCCTGTACAATAATGGAGCTCGACATGACATTAACTAGAGCCTGTCTTGTACATATACAGAGCCCTTAGTTTTGTACAAAAAAGACAAAAGCCTCTTCATTTGAGTACTTCAAATTATTTAAAAGACATTAAAAATATTTGTACGTATCTAAAATATAACTGGTATTATCCTACAATTCCTGTTAACATTTTTATACAATTTTTTAATAGAAACTGAAGTTAATTATATAGTTATTGTATTAATAATTAATTCTTAGCATTATTACTATATCTCCCCTTCGGAGTCACACATATCTCCTCAGCTCTCTTTAGTGTTATTTAGACGACAGGATTTAGAAAAAAAACTTTTGAGTTCTTTCAAAGAGGCATAGATTAGGAGATGATAAGCAGTTGTCTATTATGTTGCATTATCGTTATTATTATTATTTTTTTTTTTTTAGTGTAATGACATTGTAAGAGAATGCAGGAGTTGTTTAGTTGTTATATTCCTTCACCATCTATTCACAACTTTGTATAGGCGTAATGTATTTAAGATAAATATAGATATACATATATAAATATTTGTACAAAAATATGTAAGTTTAAAGCGTGTGAAAGGATTACTCCTGCATTTTCAATAACGTGACACTCATCGTTCAAGTTTTGTGATTTGATAATAATGAATTTGGACGGTGAGGTCCTAAGTGAGTGCTTGTTGTTCATGAATCTAGTTTATAGCTTAGCAGTTTAAGAAATACGTACATATTACTTATCGATATATGTATATATTATATATATCTATAAATATATACATAATCAATCTATCATATATGTTTAGTCTTAAGAAAGGCTACATAACACTATGTATTATAATAGTGTTTAAAAGTAAAGGTGATTTGATATGGATCCCTCTTTTCTATTTATACTTGACTTCTTCTGTTTATATTTATTAAATTATTTAGATTTGTACTGATGAAATCTTTTTGACCAATTTCTCATGGACTATCTAAGAATATTATTAAACGTAACTGATCACCTTTACTTAAATTCATGTTGTGAACGATTTGCATATATTAGCTGATGTGAATCGCTTATAAGATCCGACAGCATATCTGTCTACATAATTCTTCACAAGTTTAGAATCTCATTTATTAAGTGACAGACCAGAGACCAAAGAGCCCTCTATTTAATGCTCAAATCCTAACATACCAGGCAGCACAACGATTCAATCTCAGAATTTCTTTTCTTTTTTCCTTCAATAAGGCAGATCAGTTTTTTGTCGGAGATGTTATGTTTTATTGTCGAAAGTGAAATACTCATTTGTTTTAACTCAGATATACAGTTGATGTTTTTTATTTAAAAGCAATATAAGTGATATTAAGATTTAAATGATTTTTCTGGGGTTGATTCTGCCATTGTTGTAAATGATATTAACACTGTATAGCTTTTATTTTCTGTATATTAAGTACAGATTTATTGATTTATTAATGATGTCTTCCTTTTGGCACAATTGAGTAATCGCACATCAACAGCACAAATCCAAATATAATTCAATTTTTCTGTATTTTTGTTTTGTAACTCATTGTTAGATAGCGTTGTATACTACCAATGAAATGAATGGCTTTTTAATTCTAAATTGTAGAAAACATAATACTGCTACATTGTGTTTTGTGTATTCCAGCATTATAAATTAAAGATTATATAAGAATTATTATATTTTATTCCTTCTTCCCTAAAATTTCCCCCTTCTTACTCCATTTGTGAAATAGTTGCTTAGAATTTATTTATTATGTAATTATTTATATAAGATCAATAAAAGCAATAATAACATTTAACTCTCCAATTCCTATATAGCATCTATGGTTGAAAATTTATTTTCACCTAGATTTTTATGCTAGGTATCTTCAAATGCTAGGTAAATTCAAAATTATTGCTAATTTTAGCTAAGTTTTAGCAAAGACGATTCTTGATCTTTTAATCACTACTGAAATCAGACCGAAGTTGCTTTTACAGCCATTAACAGTGACTTTTAACTTTGACCGCACCAACAAGTGAACAAACTAATTTTTATCATACCTGTATATGTTGTATGCAACTTTCCCTCTTGCCCTCAGGACATATATAAACCTTGAATCATTATTTTTGTGCACCTCCACAGGCATTCGGTAAGAGAACAACAATACATTCCAATTTGTATTTTTTATTTTATTTTTTTAAATCAGAATAAAAAGTTGATTTAATGAAGAAAAAACAAAACTTCACAGAAGAGCTGCATGCAATTCATTTGGAACTTTGGAAGGTTATAGTCATTCTTGATAACAATCTAGTGGCTTCGACAGGTTGTCGCAGGTTCTACACCTACTGAAGAGTGTGGGAAAAGCTTTAAAGTTAATATACAAATAAATTGACCATTTCAAAGTTAAAGTGCACTCTCTACGGAGCATTAGGAACTGAAGAGTTAAAAACTTTAAATTAATTATTGATTATACTCATTCTTCCTTATTAATTAAGTAAATGAATTTGAGCTTACCACTATTTTAATTACAACAAAGATTTTACAAAAATTAATGGAAGTAGAATAAAAATTTTAGATGAATATATTGTAAACAGGTCCTGTGTACAACAATCCAGATATTTGTTTGTGTTCCTCAAAAGCTGTTACTTATTTTCAAATGTTCCAACAATTATTCAGCCATGATGTTCACAACCTACATAATACTGATGTGGCAAGTGTAAAAGGGACAACTAACATTTTACTTTATGTTAAAACTCGAGAAGTCGAAGTTGGTGGGTGAATAAATTTACTTTGAGCTATCAATTTTTCGAGATATTGAGTTTTTTCTATAACATATGTATATTATAAGTATGTATGTGTGTATATAAGGGTAATTAATTTTAAACAATTTATGGTTTAAATAATCTGTTCTAAGAGAAGTTACAGAAATGAAGATACTAATGCAAATATAACATAATAAAATACATATGTAATACTTGAGGTACGCATGATGATATAGAAGGATCAATACAATTAGGATTGATGAATTAAATGCCACTTCTATTGAGATTATTTTATTTGAAAACTAGTTTCGAATGCGAATGTTTAGCATTCGAAACTAGTTTTCAAATAAAATAATCTCAATAGAAGTGGCATTTAATTCATCAATCCTAACATATGTAATAAGTAACATAATTTAAAATAGTTGTAACTTTCTTTTGTATATATGTTGGAGTGCGATGATCTATCACATGATTCAGCAATTCATTGTGTGCAAAGCAGCAAGGATATCAGCTTTTACCCCTTGTTGCCATGACTAATAAAAAAAAAATAAACACACTAAACGTCTATCTTGTCCCCGAAATGAAGCAGTACTGAGGATAAGCGAGGATAGAATTAAGATGAGATAGATTGGTTGGTACATGTTCATGGCTCTAGGAAACTTTGACTTATAAAGCTTTGCTTAAGGAAATTTAACTTAAAAATGATTTTCACTTCAACCTACAGAGCTTTTCGACTTAAGGATTTTTTGCTTATCAAGTTTTAACTGTATTTGATATTCATCACTACTTTTTCTTAGTAAAATATGATTAATATGGAGGTACAGCTATAGAAAAAATAAAGATTATCAAATTATCTTCCATGTAGTAATGAACATATGGTATTACTTTAACTCTAAACCACCATGATTGGTCAAATGACCCTGTTCAGAATTTTTGGCAGAACTTCTTGGAAACAACATTCATTACTTTGCTTTTTGACTTTACTTCTTTTATTTTAAAAAAGTATCAAAAGTATTTTTTAAATATCTTCTCTATAATTGTTTTTACCAAGAAATTTTGATAGAAATAGGTATACATGAAATGTCTGTAGGTTTAATGTTATTACTGAACCTCAATAAATCACTAGGCATCAAAATATCAGTTCAAGGATGTCAGTTACCCACATTGTGCATAATATCGAAGGGACAGTATGATGTATGTGGTAAGTTATTTTGTTCTGATAATTTTAAATGAGAATGTCAGCTATATTAATTACCTGAAGTCAATGTATCCCTAGCCTACCTTAAAGAAAGCGTATCAAAATGACCTGATATATTTCAATGAAACCATTAAAAAAAAAAAAAAAGGATTCCTGTGTATATTGACTGATCTCCCCACATTGAAAATGTTTCCTGAAAAGAAAAAATAAAGGTAAGTAAACTTCAAAACTAATAATAAGAAATTTATTAAACATAACAACAAAAATATATAAACAAAAAATAAACTTTAATTAGGTACTACTACAATAAAAAATAAAAAACATAATTAAGAGATTGTTTAAAGCTGACACTTGAATTTCTGAATGGTTTACAATTTTTTGAAGAATTGTTAGTTACAAATAAGTTAGAAAGTGGAAACAAAATTTGAAGTTACTTAAATAACCTATATTCATGCTAACAGAATAATTCAAATCAATTAAATAAAATTTCAACATACAACTGTGAAAACTAATTTAAAAAATATTGTTAATTATCATTAATGTGTTGACTGCTAAGTTTTATGACCATGGTTCTTTCTCTATGCTGAAAGGTTTTATTTCATAAATGCTTTCCTCAGGCACTATTTTACACTTACTGTATATAATCTCACAATATTTTAGTTTTTTTATTAAAAAAACCAATGACTACATGGAGTCATCTCTCACCTTAGGTGTGGCCAACATGTTTTAATAAAAAAAAAAAAATGGAATAAACAATTGCTATGAATAATATATTCACAATATCCAAGCATCTTGGTTTTAAAAATCAATACTTTCTTCTATATTTTGTTTTTAATAAATTTTCATAATTTTCCTCACTACATTCACAAAAAAATATTTGTATTACGTATTTACTATGTATAAGAAATAATAATTAATGTGAAACTTAGCTTTAAAAGAATCCTTTTTAAAAAACAGTAGAATTGAGCGGCAAAAACATATAAGAAATACAAAGCTTCGCTTGACACTGAGATCATAAATTGTTCTTCTATCCTAAAGATGGTGGACACCACAGACGTGCGACAGGGAATGGACATGGAAAGGGAGTAGCTTTTATAACAATTTATTGTCATTAGCAGTTAACATGTTAAGTACAATTAACAATACAATACATTTATTAAAATATATACTACTATGGAAGGAGGTAACTTGTATGCCAATAATGGCTTCTGATGATGAGATAAAAGAATAATATGGTAGAGCAGAAATTGTAATATGACATATTATGTTACAGTGAATGTGATTAGTATCCTAGGGAATGGCTAAAAACTGCTAGAACTGGTCTGTTGTATAGAGTCTAATAGTTTATGCATATCACATTTTATAATTATGATACTTAAAGGTCTATGTAATGAACCATCCAATCGATACAGACCAACCCACTATGACCTTGCTTTATAAATTCAAATAACTAATTTTTTTTTTTTTTCAAAGATCAGCCTGGTGTTAAATAATGAAAGGAAAATGAGGTAATTCTTTTCTCTTTTATTATCCACACTAAAGCTTCAGCTATTTTTTATGTATACTATACAGGGCATGCCGAATTTAAATGGCAAAACTTCAGGAACTTATAGGGGACCGAAAAACAAGAAAAGACAAAGAGTCCTTTAAAAATTTGCTCTTTTTTTGCTTAGTTTTAGAGAAAATCGCAAAAAAAGAAACAAAACAAAAATGTTACAGGTAACGATCATCACCTTTCAAAGTTCGTTAGGCTAGGCAGTGAGATATGTAAACACTTAATGTTATCCTTTACATTCTTTTATTTGTTTACATTTTGGCTTCCTTCTAGGATTATAATTCCTAAATCAGTCTTCAGTAGTTACTCAGATATTTTAGTGTGAATAGCATCAGCCACAATGCCGCATACATATTCTAATATTGAATACGCTGATATGATTTTTGTGTATGGTTTCTGTAACGGTAATGCTTTAGAAGCGGTGAGGGAGTATGCGCGCCGAATTCCAAATAAAAGAGCTCCAATAGAAGAATTCCAAATAATAGAGTCTTTTCGTTAATTTTAATAGACTACGAGAGACTGGGTCATTCTTAATACGTAATAAAAGGATCCGCTTCGGAAACCGCTAATGATTATGAGGCTCCAATGTAAAAAAAAAGTTGTTTCTTTTATTGTGATTTGTATTTTTATGCTCTTTAGACAATTTCTCAGTAAAAAAATCGAGGATTTGGAGGTAAAGTACACAAGTCCATAGTTTTCTGAATAGACATGGATACGTTTACCTCCAAACCCTCGAAATATTCTAGAATATATCTCCTGGGCTGCTGACAGGGAAGGGGGGGGGGGCAAAATCCCCGGGGCCCGTGCTAAGGTGACCACTCACTAGTGCATCTTCCTGTAAACGATTCTATGGCGATTTATCGCATTAGGAAATTAACCAAACACTGTAGTTTATTTAAATTTTGGTTTAGTAAAGAAATAAATTGTATTTTTAGGTTGATGTTGGGAGAGGGGTCAGGGGGCTAATCGTCCCTCATTGGCTATCGTCGGCCGTGTATATCTGTTTTATTATCCAAAAACCGCTACTAGGTAGGTCGGTGCCAAACAAAACAAACAGAATTTGAAAAGAAATGGTAATTTTAAAGATCCTCCCACTGTTTCATCACCGCCACACCGCTGTCTCCGGCCATTCGAAAATGTATTGCAAAGACAGGATTAAACTGCCCTTCTTGGCTGGCACTGACTCCAAAAATAAATTATCATAAATTGTGAATAGGTATATAAGTGTCGATTTACCTGAAATAAACTAGTCAACCTTTAAAGAAATAGGCTTTATTCAACTAAAATATAGCACTGGTTGAACATAAAACACTCTTTATACACTACTCAATATAACCTTCCCATAATTAAGATAGTCAGTAATAACATATGGTAATTACTTATGATCTAGTCACCACATTCTTCCGCCCATAAGTTTAGATATAATCCTCCAAGTATCGTGGGGGATTACGTGTTCGTTCACTTCTTCTGAGGTTTAGAGTTCTTGGAGCGTTTGGAAGAGATAATTCAGAAGAGGGTGAATCTTCCATTGTTGGTTCCGCAGATACTCCGGGCTCATCTTGGTCTAGTGGAAGATGAGGTTCGTCAGGGAGGAGAAATGGAGCGTTGTCTATTTTGATGGTTTCTTCAGTTTGGTTACTAGCAGGAGCCAAATGCCTCGTAGAGACGGTTGTTTCCCGACCATCTGACAGTTTGACGTGAGCATAGTCAGGATTTGCTTCCAGGAGGTCAACTTCTTCCACAAAAGGATCGAACTTGCTTCTCCTTTGAAATCTTCGTAGAAGAACAGGTCCTGGCTGCATAAGCCATGCAGGAAGGGAGGTGCCGCTAGAAGATCGTCTAGGGTGTGTGAACAGACGTTCATGAGGTGTGCTATTAGTAGCAGTACACAAGAGCGATCTGATGCTATGTAATGCGTCATTGAGAACCAATTCCCATCGCTCATTTTCGAGGTTATTTGACCTCAACGCTAAGATAATAGTGTCCCAAATAATTTTGTTATACCTCTCACACTGACCATTACCTCGCGGGTTGTAAGGCGTGGTTCGACTAGTCGCCACTCCTCTGGAGCGCAAAAAGGTCTTGATTTCTTCTGACATGAATGATGCACCTTGATCACTGTGGATGTACGCTGGAAGTCCAAACAATGAAAATAGATTTGTCAAATGATGTATGACCGTTGTAGTTGAAATGTCCGAACAAGGAAAGGCAAAAGGAAACCTACTGAATTCATCAATAACTGTTAGAATGTAGCGATTTTTGTTGGATGATGGAAGAGGTCCTTTGAAGTCCAGGTTTAGCCTTTCCCATGGAGCAGTTGCTTTGACCAGCTGTCCTTGTACCTTGTTATGAAAGCGTGGCTTTACTTCCGCACAAACCTTACAGGAAGACGTCATTGTTCTGATTTCCTCGAGGGAGAACGGTAGATTTTTTGATCTGACCCAGTGGTACATCCTGATAATCCCGGAATGACACATTCTCTTATGCCAATCATAGAGAGAAATCGTGTTAGTGGTAGCACAAATTCGGGATAGAGTGTCAGCTGGAATGTTTTCTTTTCCTGGACGATAAATAATGTCGTATTTGTAGGGAGCTAGCTCAATTCTCCATCTCATGATCTTTTCGTTTTTAATCTTAGTTGTGCGGTGATTGTCAAACATAAAAGCAACACTCTTTTGGTCTGTGATCAGTTTAAAATGTCTTGAAATGAGGAACTGTCGCCATTTTCTTAATGCCTCAACGATCGCATATGCTTCTTTCTCAATAATAGAATGTTTTTGTTCAGTTGAGGAGAGCGTGCGCGAAAAGAATGCCACAGGACGTCCTTGCTGGGAGAGTGTAGCCGAGATCGCAAACTCTGAAGCATCAGTCTCTACCGTGAAAGGAAATGATTCATCTATTGCCGAAACCACAGATTGAGCGATTATTTGTTTAAGCGACTCAAAGGCGGCAAGTGCTTCTTGACTTAATGGAAAATAATGAGATTGAACAAGTGGTCTTATTTTCTCAGAGTATTTTTGGACCCATTTGGAGTAGTGAGAAAAGAAGCCTAGAACCCGTTGTAGTGAGGCAGTGTCAGTAGGTGCTGGTAATTCTAAGAGAGATTTGATCCGTTCTGGATCTGGTTTTATAGATTTGTTAGAGATATTGTAGCCTAAAATATTGATTGTTGATGTTCGTAACCTGCATTTATTTTCGTTTAGAGTTAAATTGTATTTTTTTGCAGCTGTAAGAAATTTTTTCCAAATTTTGGTCATGCTCTTCTTCGTTTTTCCCACATATTGTTACATCATCAAGGTAAGCAAACGTTCCCGTTAGATTTTCCTTGTGAATAATTTCATCAACTACCCTTTGGAAAGCAGCAACTCCGTTCATAACACCAAAGGGTATTCTAGTAAATTGGTACAATTGGTTATTTGCCTCGAACGCTGTATAGGGCTTGTCTTCAGGTCTGATAGGCACTTGATGATAAGCACTATGTAAATCAATAGTGCTGAAAAGGGAGTATTGAGAAATTTTGTGAATGATTGAATCAATCCGCGGAAGAGGGTAAGCATCCAAAAGTGTAAAGCGGTTTATCGTCTGAGAATAATCTATGACCATTCTCCTTTTATGATTATTACTTGTTGTTACTAAAGCTTGAGCTCTCCAGGGTGAATTGCTTGGTTCAATGATTCCTTCTCGTAGCATTCTATTTGTTTCATTCTGTATGAATTTGAGATCGTCTTGAGAGTATGAATGCTGTCTAGATTTAGTAGCAATTGGTTTCCAACCGTCTGCCAGGCAAGAAAATAAGGAAACTGGGTTGACAATGGCGACAGCTAAACTGCAAAGTTTCAAAGATTCACGGGGCCCTCCGAATTCTAATTCGACAGATCGATGGTGTTCTAGAAAGTCATGCCCTAATATAACGTCGGCACATAGGTCTTTCATGACTAATAATTTTATATTATTGTAACAGTTTTTATCTATCTGAAGGTCTATTAAGCAGGTGCCAACAATAGGAGAAATTAGTGACATCGAGGCCATTGAAACCTGCCCACTTTGAGGTGAAATAGGAATGCTTAGATCACGAGCTTTACTCAGATTAAGAAAACTGAGTGAGCTCCCCGTATCTACAAGCGCTTGGCACCAGTTACCATTCAATTTAATTGATTTCACAGCCTTCCTTACACAGGGTGGAGAAGCCGCAGATATGGTGGTAGCTATAAGATTAGTGGTAGCAGAAGTTTTTGATCGAAATTTTGACTTGCAAACTCTTTCAAAATGCCCAATTTTTCCACAACCCTTACAGATAGCGTCTTTTGCAGGACACTTTGATCTTTGATGAAGCAGACCCCCACAAAAATAACATTTCTTATAGGAAGTTTTGGATAGAGATGCAGATGTCGGTTCAGGTGTAAGATCGATTGAGTTCTGAGGGCTTGATTCATAAGTAGCGGCATTCATCTCGGTGGAAAGTACATCATACGTTTTCGAATGCATCTGAGCCAATTCCAGAGCAAGGGCTTGTTTATAAGCATCCTCTAGAGATAGAGAATTATTCTCTAAAAGGCGCTGACGAATGGTCGTTGAAAGTAAACCACTAATAAAGGAATCACGAACACAATCTTTACGATTTTGTTCAGCAGTAACAGCAGTGAATTCGCAGTCTTTACTCAGCAAATTTAATGCTTGCAGATAGACATCTATAGATTCATTTGAAAGTTGTTTGCGGGTTGCTAGGCAGTGTCTGGCATATACAATGTTTTTTGGTTTTATGTAAAGATTTTTTAGAATTTTTTCAGCTTCCTCAAACGTTTTACACTCATTGAAATATAGAAAAACTGGAGGAGAAACGAAATTTGTTAATAATTGCAGTTTCTTTTTTGAGTCAAGAGTATTGTCGTAACTGATAAAGTTAGTAAAAGTAGCATACCAGTGACTCCATTCTTGTGCAGCATTTTGTGATGACGGGTCGACGTCAAGCCTCTCAGGTCTAAGAAACTTATCCATATTTAGTTGAATAAATTGAAATAAACTAGTCAACCTTTAAAGAAATAGGCTTTATTCAACTAAAATATAGCACTGGTTGAACATAAAACACTCTTTATACACTACTCAATATAACCTTCCCATAATTAAGATAGTCAGTAATAACATATGGTAATTACTTATGATCTAGTCACCACATTACCTTCATGTAATTGGGAAAATCGAACACAAAATGTGAATTGAAATCATTACGTATATTTTTCATTAATGGGTATGTGTATGTTGTTTGTACATACATATAAAATCATTGATACAGAAAATTAAATACCTGGTACCAATTTATCATATAACTTTCAACTGAATTGCGCTTTTTTCTGAGGGTGCCTAAAAGTAGACTTACCTCCTTCCACCAGTGGCGATCTTTTCTTTATTCTTTAGGACGGTTGAAAGAGAACTACGCGGAATTCGGAATTCACTAGCAACAAACGCCCAACTTCTTTCTCCTTTCTGCACTTTGCAAATCAATTTTAACTTTTCGTTAATTGAAAGAATTTTCAATAGCCACTGTAAAACCACTCGAGTGAATAACTAATAATAAGTGATTGATGTAACTATAAAATGAAAAGACAAACAATGACAGAAAACAGGAAAACAAATTACACATGAAATTCTTTTAATTTGAGTTCGAGTTATAGAGGCGATGACTTCTAATAGTTCGTTTTTATAGAGGTGGTCCTAGAAGTTCTCCCTTTTGAACCCTATTTTCAGTTCTACTTATTTTCGACACAATTTTTCACGTTCTTTGTCTGAAATCGTCTCATTGAGGTGAAATGTAAGTGTAATGTACTTCCGACCGCAGATTTTGTTCGACTTATTTAAGAATTTCGCTTATCGAAGTAAAACACATCGAGAGTTGACTGTATATGTAAATTATTTTTGTAAATAATTTAGATATCGTCCGATAAACCATAGCAGCATAAAGAAAGTGACGTTAAACGAAATAAACAAAAATAATTTAGATTTAGTTACCATGGATATTTTAGATAATCATAATCATAAATATGTTTAAAATGTAAGGTTATATAACAGTGATTTTTATTAACTGTTTTTTTGATTTTTCTTATAAATTGCTGCGTTGATTTCAAAATATTTTTTATGGGACTACCTCTGAAGTATGCCCTACCGGTCTAAAAAAGAATCATCAAAATTTATTAAGAATTGACGGAGGCTCTCAACTCATCTGTATTTTTTATTATTATTATTATTTTTTTTTTTGTATGTTACGCCATTACTCCATCAATTCTGAATAAATTTTGATGATTCTTTTTTAGATCGGTAGGGCATACTTTAGAGTTGGTCCAATAAAAAATATTTTGAAATCAACGCAGCACACTGATTTCAAAATATTTCTTTTGAGACCACCTCTGAAGTATGCCCTCCCGATCTAAAAAAGAATCATCAAAATTGATTCAGAATTGACGGAGTAATCGCGTAACATACACACACACAAAAAAAATTACAGACGAGTTGAGAACCTCCTCTTTTTTGAAGTCGGTTGAAAATACTAAAAGTCCTGGAGTTTTCCTCTCACATATATATATTTGTGTGTGTGTGTGTGTGTGTGTGTGTGTGTGTGTGTGTGTGTGTGTGTGTGTGTGTGTGTGTGTGTGTGTGTGTGTGTGTGTGTGTGTGTGTGTGTGTGTGTGTGTGTGTGTGTGTGTGTGTGTGTGTGTGTGTGTGTGTGTGTGTGTGTGTGTGTGTGTGTGTGTGTGTGTGTGTGTGTGTGTGTGTGTGTGTGTGTGTGTGTATTTTTGAAGGAAAATTAATTGTCTACAATACTATTTATGAAAAATTTGAAAATGTGAAAATTTTTGAACAAAACAATTTCCCCTCAATTTTCGGTTTAACATGCCTCCATATCTTCTAAAATGTTCATCCTAAGACAAAAGTCTTCATACACAATATTGTTTTTGTTTTTTTTTTTGTTAATATTTTTTTTCAAAATGCCCATATATATGCCAATTTATCTCCAACCTGTCAAAAGTTACATCAATTTTAGCTTTTCTTGGTAAAACGTACTAAACGTCTATAAAAGTTGTAGACAATTCAATAAGCTTTAATACAGTAAATAGTCATATTTTGCATACGATGCACCATTTTCGAGATATGAGCGCAAAACCAAAAAAAGATACCTTCCGCGCACCGCGCCCTTCCCCCGTTCCTGTTCTCTGGCCCGAAAACTCCAGGTCTTTTAGTATGTTTACTTTCTAACTACCCTGAATATGTTTCCGAAGAAAAACCTTGGATTACAGACAGTGCATTCTATAATCCTTTTTCGACTGGACCCACTGAGCATGTCAAAATCGTCATATTTTGCCAAAACATACACATTTAGACTGATGTCACGGGTATTTCATATATTTGGTCTAATAGTAAATTTAATCTGCTTTCAGATGAAAAAAATGAATTTTAGATCGGAAAAACAGTTTCGGAGTTAAAGCCAGAAACGTACGAAAAAACGTGTTTGCTGATCACAGCAACTTAGCCAATCTTTGGGCGTTTGTGTTGGCCAAACCACTGAACTGATTTTAAATTATTACATTTTTTTAAAACGTCACATTAAACTGAATTATATAACATTTAACCTTCCAGCGGGCGATGTTCACTTTTCATATATATATATAAATGGTGTGTGTGTATTACTTATCGCTGTTTTTTAACAGAGATATTAGGAAGACACCACTACATTATATCATTTTTTTTTTTTTCAAATCTTTATTTGTATATTTTTTTGGGGAATTAAAATCTTGAATATCGATATACAGTATTTCGGCTATCTCATGACATTCTTATTAATCCAATACATATAAAAAATAATCATAAATCAAAATGAACAAGGTTCAGTTCAGTGCATAAAGTTTTAACTAATTTCGTAGAGTTTTTGTGAATTTGTAGATTTTTTGATTGATTTTTGAGCAAAAATATATTATAAAACTAAACTAATTGACGACCATTCATAATTTTACAGCGCATATGCGATTTAATTGGAAAAATATGTTCTTACATTTTGGTTGGATGGCAAAAACAGTTCAATATGAGGCGCGCGGCGGCAATCTGGCCGCCCTGACTCTCCTGGCCAGACGTACTCAACTTAGGAACTGTCTGACACAGACTGTTTTCGAAGAAGAGGTATTAGGCTACACCTACATTGGATCCATGTCCCGACCGTCCCAGATATTCGAAGAACTCTTAATTCGCAGTCCAGCAGAGGAAATGGAAACAAACACGAGCTTTATATAGGGAGTTCCTACATTGGGCCGATAATCTCCAGTCATGGTACGACCGTCTCTTAATCCTCAGTCAGTCAGCGACCGTCTCCCATTTTAGAACCAAACCTGTTTGGTTTTATTCCAGTTTTTGGCCGTCAGGACGTTTAAATAGCAATAGACAATGGTATATTAATTGATCTAGTGAGAAATTAGCTTTGTCTTGGGAATATTAAGTGTTATCAATAAACCTATTATGGATATTATCACCTGATCAAGAATATTGTAACATAAAAGAAGTGATTATAATTATTCTTTTTTACATAATGTATATTTACACTTATTTACTAGTGCCGTGTAACTACATAAAAAAAAAAAATGAATAACGTAATAAATTATTATTATCATAATAAATACTAATAACATTAGCAGTAATCTATACTATTTTATAAAAGGACAAGCATTTTTTGTTTGAGATCACTAACCACTAAAATTACTAATTATACTAAATTTTAACCCACATTGTTGGTTATAAGAAGATTTAGCAATAGTTAAATTTAAAATAATAAAAGTTTAATTTAATATAACTTTTATTGATAGATAATTTATAGATATTAAAAACTAACCAGATGAAATCATTAAAATTAACGTTAGTGCTATATTCCTTAATATTGGCACGAAACAGCTATTGTATATGTTAAATTAATTTTATATCTTTTATTAACATAAAAGAAATGTTAATTTTTGTTGATTATAATAATTTTTGGTAATTGTTCGGATCGGCGACACCACCAAATTGTTCGGACCCGCTACACCGACCAGTTCGATTCTTACCTCCTGATTTGGTGTTTTATATATTTTTATTTGTTGTTTCAATTTCAGTGATAAAATTTCAGTATACATATTTTGTGAATGGATTCTTTGTCATCCATATTACTTTTTGTGCTAAAGTGAGACAGATTGTATAATTAATTCAATAAAACATATCAGTTTATAAATAAATGTGAGAAAGTATATCACAGGTTTTTTATGTTTTCTTATTTCCACTTCCCATGAGAAAATATAGCAGAAATTAACATCATCACTTTCAACTAGGATTCTGTCTTATATTATATAATGGCTTATAACATAGAGAATTGACTATGTGAAAATAATCACAGATTAAGAGGTAAATGACACATTACTATATAATTGTAGAACTATTGGTATAATGTTATAGATTTATGTGTTTTTAAAAAAAATTAGAAGTCTGATGATGGAACATTATCTCCGAAATATGTAGCTACAAATGTTAAATAAATAGGAGTTATGCCAAATAAATACTTAAGGATTCTGTCTTTTTTATATTTATAATTTGTTATTTTCACTTCTCTGACAGAAAGTTCATCAGGAATTAACTTTACTCGTGGTTCAGTAGTATATTAAATGTTGGTTAAATTAATATTAATTCAAAATTGATTTAATGTCTTATATTTCGATATTTCCTTATTTCTCATTTTAATATTAGAAGGTAAACAGAAGTTAATGTTACTTTGAACAGGGATTTAGAGTTTCTCAGTAAATGTAGGAGAATAACCTTTCCCCTCTAAAAGCAGCGACTAGAACATCGAAATAAATCGGTACAAGGTTAGAATCGATAAAAGGTATTCTGAGCGGGTTTAGGGGTTGGTGTCGCTGATCCGAACAATTACCTAATTTTTTTTTTAAAAGGTAATGAATATTTATATTTATTTTGTGATGGCGTGTATCAAAACAAAAAAAAACTTATAAATAAAGTAATAAATTATAATGAACGTAATAACTACTATTAACATTAGCAGTAATTATTATTAATTTTGATGCTATATGCGTTCGTATTGTCATAGAACAGCTTCGATTCGATTGAAATGATTTAAAATTGTCTCTGGACGGCCGGCCGCGGCCATCTGAACCCGAACCAATGTGGGCACTTATTTTGCAACCATCCGGCGGTCTGCGAATTAGGAGTTCTCGGAATATCTCGGACGATCGGGACATGGCTCCAATGTAGGTGTAGCCTTACTGACCCGCTTCCTGTTGCCTAATGTGCTTATATGGAAATACCGGTGGGGCTACGCTGGATTATTGACAGTATATTAAAGATTTTCTAAAAAGGCGGCCAAATTTCCGCCCGCTGTTAGGTTAAATCGGTTCTGTGGTTTGGCCAACACAAGCGCCCTAAGATTGGCTTAGTTGCGGTGATTACAGAAAACGCACTCTATAATTCTTAATTGACTGGACTAATCAGACAAGCTAGATAGGAAGATGCCAGCTACACATTACCTTATTTTCCGCCCTTCAGTGCGAAATACTCAAATCATAACTTTTTTTGACATGGATGTGTCTTTTGGCTGAGGGTCTATACTTTTTTGGTGTAACATTTTTTTTCGCACTCAGAAATGTAACAGTATGACACGGTCCAGCTCTGTTGGAGTTGCTCTGATCGAAAATTTAGGACATTTCCCTCGTCAGAAATATAATGGAAAATACTTTTTGTTATATAACATTTGTCGTTAGGACCTACCGTTTAGGAGCTATATTGATTCGAATGAAAAAAGTCACGTTGTAAGGTTTTTTTTTTTCACCTCAAATATGTAACGATTTTTCACATTCAAAAATGTAATATTTTTAAACGCTCTAGCTCTGTTAGTGTTACTTGGAACATTTTACGATGGTTTCCTTATTAGAAATTTAATAGATAATATTTTTTGTTAATACAATTTTTGGTTTGAATAAAAAAAAAAGCCACTTATTTTTTTTAATAAGTAGAAATAGTAAAGTAGGAAAATAAGTAGATTAAAGATTGAAATATCCATGATCTATTTTTTCTCCCAGTCGGGGAAAAATTGAATTTTTTTTTTTTTTTTTTTATTGTAGTCAGTTTATTTTTGTGGTGTTCTGTTTCTAAATCTTTCGGAAATTCCAATTTCCTATTCCTCCCCCACTACAACCGCATCCTTTTAAATTGCTAAGAAAATTTTGAAAAAACTGTTATAACCGTTGCTCACTTCAACGCTTGTAGTTACAGTGTCTGGTTCTTCGTTTCATTTTATTCTGTCCTTATTTCTTCACTCAAGTAAGTAACATTTTTCATTGTAATATTCTTTATTGATCATATTTGATTTTAATTATGACAACTACACATATGAATTGTCCTTCGAATCTTGTTCAATTATTACAAATTTTAACTTCTATATTTTTTGGCTTTTCATGCTTTAGTTTTTTATTTTTACGATTTAAACGCAATTAAGTCTATTAATCCTCTGTCTTGAATTCTTTATTCAGATCATTGGGTTACTGACTGCAAATTTACGCACCTTTTAAGTCATTTATCCTTTAATTAATTTGTTTCTGTAGTTCACCATGGATTGCCAAGTATGTGAAATAGGGGATCTCATAGAAATTGGGATCACTGAGGAGTATTTTATTCTCTTCCTCCAAAATCATGGAGTTCTACCCAAAAATAAAATATGCCCCCAGTGTGGATCTCCCTGCACAAGGAGCCCCTCCCGTATGGATTTTAGGTATTTACTATATGATATGATAATGTTTTCAAATTTCATTCATATTATTTCATTTAATGACTATTTGTTGGTGTTTAGGTGTCAGAAAGTGAGGGTCATAAATGAAATTAGACAAAAATGTAATGTAAAATTATCAGTTAAGTCTCATTCATGGCTGAAGGGCTCAAAACTCACGGCACTAAGAACTTGTAAATTCATTCTCAATTGGCTTATAATGCCTCATCCCCGCCATAATTTAATGAGGTCAATTTTACAAATGTCAGACAGTACCATTGCTGATTGGTCTAATTTTTGCCGTGAGGTTTGCATTAATTCCCTAGTGATGATGAATGATGAGACACTTGGTGGTCCTGGGAAGGTTGTAGAAATTGATGAGGCAAAATTCAGAAAGAGGAAAAAAAAAACAACATTGGAAGGGAAATCGAAGGGTCCTGGGTATTTGGGTGCTTAGAAAGAGAGACAAGGAGATCTTTCTTTGTGCCAGTCCAGGACCGTTCGGCTGCCACTCTCATTGCTGTCATCCTCAATCGAATTTTGCCAGGAACCATTATTATATCTAATCGATGGAGAGGGTATGATCCTCTTATTAACCATCCCCAGTACCACCATTTAACTGTTAATCATGGATTGAATTTTGTTGACCCTCAAACTGGTGCCCGTATGCAACATATCGAGAGGGTGTGGAGGGAGGTCCGGAATAATATTCCAAGATACGGTCCGGTAAACCAACACTTAGATGGCCACCTGGCTGAATTTTATTGGAAATCAAAGTACCCTCCAATAGAACGGATGCATCACTTTTTGTTGGAAGTCTCCAGACAATATCCTCCTGATGGGAACTGAGGTATGAAATTTACAGCGTGCTAGTGTAATAATAAAATTATGAAGAATTGTTTGGAAACAAATTTTGTTTATTTCATTGATAATACAATAAACTTGTAAATAACAGCTTTAATTTAGCTGGTAAGGTGAACATATAAATAATTATTATTTATTTTTTATCCTTTTTATTTTTTTAGTTTGATCACTGTTGTTTTTATATTTTTAACTCGTGTTTTTATCCTATAAATGAATAAACTTAAACCAAATACTTGTGTAATTTTTCAGGATCAATTATATTGTTAAAACGTTAGACCCATTCTTTCTACAGGCAAAATCTCCCATTGATCTGTGTAGTTTAATCAAGCATCACTAGAGAATTATTGCAAACCTCGCAGCAAAAATTAGACCAATCAGCAACGGTCCTATCTGAAATTTTTAAAATTTGGAATTAATTTACAAGTTCTTAGTGCAGTGAGTTTAGTCACAACAATGGTCTCTAGAATAGACACCATTTCTGGATACCATTTCGAGACTGAAATTGCTATATTTATATCTTCTATTCCAGATATTAGACATAAATATAGCAATTTCAGTCTCTGAATGGTCTTCTGAAATGGTGTTTGGTCCACTAATTGTCTATGCAGATTTCTATACATCATTGGGAGACATTGGCTGTAGACATAATTGGTTAACATTGACTTCAAGCCTGGAGAATGCCTAACAATATCAGTGCTGCCTGTTTTTGGAGGTAAGAAATCTAGTCTACCTTATGGACTCTGTTTATTATACTTATCAATGTTGGATCTGTTTACACTTGTTTGGTCATTTTAATAAATTCTTTTGCTTACTATCATGTGTCATGTTTTGTCTTCACTTATTCATTAATCAATTAGTATTATTTCTCAGCTAAGTTATTGTTATCTTCTTGTTCACTGCTTAATAATTTATATATACTATTCTTACATACTTCTCTTTCATATTTTAAAGAATGATATGCTACTGTCCATATATTAAAGACAGAAAAAAAATCAACAAAAGCTTTGTTATTGAATGTGTCTTCAGACCATTTTCCAAGATATGGTTTTGTGTGTATTTGTCTCTGTTAATGAGTCATGTTAAAATATAACTTTAAGTGAGTCTCATATTTAGATGAAGGTCTTATGTCTATTTCAAGTGTATAACATGGGGAACTCTTATAACATAACCCTCAATAGCACAGTTTCCTTGAATTTATAGATACTAATCAATAACTTTCTTAAAATTGTAATAAATAAAGTTGTTGAAAAAAAACGTTTACTAGGGTTTATATTTATCCCACTTCGATAAAAAAATCCCAAATACCATTTTTAAAAACTGATTGATCTTTGTTGGTAAATTACTGATTTAATTCCAATTCTAGGCTATGCTGATTATCAAAACATTTCTGCCAGAGACAATTGTCCAGAGATCTGAAAAGTTGATAATCAGTGGGTGAAGGTCGGAAGAATTTGTTGGGTGGTGCAAAGTTACCTTTACTTCTTCTTTCTCTTCCTCCTTAGTGCCTTTCAGTGTGGAGGTGCCTCTGTCCAGGCAAACCAAGCCTCCCGATTCCGAGCCAGTGCCCTCATGACATTCCAGTTTTTGCCTCTCTTTTCTCCCACACTGGAGATGTCAGTCTATTGAATTCTGGGTCTCCTTTTGGGACATTTTCCTGGTTAGTCTGTCCAACTCAGAGGCAAGTTAAGTTGCTTTGAATCATATGTTCTCAATTATGGATGATTAGCCCAGGTGAAGAGGCCCTGTATCCTTGGGACAACTGGCCTGAATATTTATGTCCCCCCGGGCTATACCCCAAGCACTGGGCACCTGTTGGTCCACAGGTCTTCATTCAATATATTCAGACCACCACTCCTAAGAGGGATCTCCCATCTGCCACCCAAGGACGCGCTCCCTAGCAGGCAGGTTCTGCCGAGAGTTCTTATCCAGTTTCCATTAATTTATCCCTAGTTAACTTTGCAGTATATGAGGCAGTGGCCTCATATTTGCCTCCGATAATTTGCGAGGGAACCATTAATCCATATTTTTTTTTTGTTTTCCCCTTTGATATAGGTATCTTCAGGCTGTTGCTTGTAAAATATTTAACTGCTTACCTATTTCCACACATGTTTGACGTAGATTCGAATCAATTAATTCTCGAATTTCCTGTTTGTTTGCAGCTAGAGGTCTTCCAGAACTAGCATCATATTCAAGTGTTTCATCACCTTGACTAAATTCGGAAAACCAAAATTTAGCTTTACCCTCAGAGAATAGCTTCTCACAAAACACGGAGCATATTTTTCAAGCGGCCTCAGTTGCCTTCAAGCGAGGTTTAAATTCATATACTAAAATTGACCGAATTTGAATTTTACACTCACCATTTTAATATATTTCTTTAAATGTTTAGCAATGACTGGATTAAAAAAGTAATCCCTATTTCAAAGACAGTAAACAATATTGTTTACCTTGGCTAAGGTCGAATTAAAGATAGAATTATAACAAAGACGATACAGACCAAGTAAATCTTAATTAATGAAGAAACGACAGGTCTTTTGAAATCGCCTGGTACTTTCTGTATATGGGTTTCTGAGAAAGCAGTGGTTTTAATAACATGACTCAATCTTGATAGCAAGGTTGTTTACTAAATCCCTTCGAAAGTCTTGTTATCAGGGTCTTAATGCATTAATTCTAAAAATGTTAATCTTAATAATTTTCTAAAAATCTATCAATCAACTCTTCACATTTAATAAAAAATTAATTTTTTGACATGGGGCGGGATAGCTCAGTGGTGAAGAACCTTATTTACTTTAATTTTGTAATCTCCTCAACCATTTTTGCTTGACATGTACGCAAAAATACAAACAGAATATCTAAACTTTATTCGAAAAAAAAAAATCAAAAAAGTTGAAAAATTGAGACTATATTCACTTAAAGTATGCCATAAGAGAAGCTGATGGTCTGGTATCAGAGCTGGGTAAGATGGTAGTGCTGCCTCGAAGCTACACTGGAGGACTATCAAAATAATATAAAATTGTCAAATTTACTTATTAAAATTATTCTAAGAATGGAATTCCTTAGGTTTATTTAAGTATTATATCTCAGTAGCTAATTCCCTTAGCAACACTTTCCCCCTTCCATGGGACCGACTCCCACAGTGTTAAAATAGGTGGTGAAGTTTGTGTCGAATAGAGAAAGCTTTTTGTCCCACTTCGGGTATTTTGTAATGCAATGGGACAATAATTGATCTTGTGGCACATATTCAGAGCAAATCTCAGGTTGATCATTCCTTAAATCATTTTTACCTCGCAACGCCAAAATCCGTAATTTCACATGGTGGCCCGAAAAGTCTTGTTCACATCTCGGGATAAAGGGTCATCACTTCTTTTTAATGGCATTTTCAGATAAGGGGAATCCGCCTCCTCTCCTCTAAAAATGGAGTTAAGGTCTTAATTTTTGCCGACACAATTGTTCTACCAAATCTCCATCACTCAACTCTTCACATTAGCATAGTCTTTCGCAAAAAATTAAGTGGTGAAGAACCTTATTTACTTAAATTTTGTATCTACAAACCTATGTAATAAGCTTTCGATGATATGTTAAATGTAACGCAGGGAAAAATATGGTGTTCTCATTTGGCAAACAGATTATCATAAGTAATATATGATTCTGAAGCTGATGGTCTGGTATCAGAGAAAATTAACATATGGGGTTTGGGTAAGATGGTAGAAAGAACCAACCACGTTCAGGTGTGCTGCCTCGAATGGCTGTCCTACCTAACGCACACAGAGGACTCGAATCAAAATAATATAAAAGTTGTCAAAAGAAATCTTTGGATTTATTTGTAATACATTTACTTATTCAGAAAATTATTCTAAGAATGGAATTAGACGGAAATAGTCTTAGGTCTAATGTGTTCTTTATTTAAAGAAAGTATTAATCATCAACATTAAGCTTAACTTTATCTCAGACTATCACTTATCTCTGACAAACAGTGCTTTCCACACCTTATTTTCTAGTCAAAGCTTTCTAAAGGTGGATAAAGGCTAAATGTACCTCCTGGACCAGAAGTCTTGGAAGTCCACCAAATGCTTTAAAAAAATTGGGATATAGTAAAAACTTGACCTAAGATGGCCCAGCCTGAATCCTGCTTCTACCTCTGTTATTTTCTTCTTAATTTTATCTTACAGCCAATATTTTAATACACAATACATGCTTAGGTAACAGATTGATTCAAGCTACTTGTAATTGTTGAGTCTTTATAATTGTTCAAATATGTTTTACTAACACCTATATGTATTTTTTAAAAATAAAATCTTGGCAGTACAATTAAATAAGGACAATGTTTTTTAAAGATTTATTTAGCTGAATTCGTTTGTATCATAGTTGGCCTATTCATTTTTAATATGTTATATATTTTGACAACTTTTAATTGGCTTCTAAAATGTTTTGTTAAAAAAAAATTGACACAATAATTTTGGTTGATTTTGTGTTATTTACCATTTGTAAGATTACTAAATAAGCAAATTATTAACATTATTAGCAATGGCGAGGAGGATAAATTAATGAATTACCAGTCAAAATGTCTAAAAGTAACTTTGTAATAGGTTAGAACCACTAGCGCCAGGTCGGTGATCGAAAACAGAACGATGGCTGGCAATAGGTTATTTTAATAACTGTTGAGAACTGGAGTGATTGTAATAACTGCAGTGATTCTAATAACTGGCGTTATTGTAAGAACTGCAGTGATTCTAAGCGTTATTGGATCCCGAAGAGTTATTGGCAACAGCAGTGATTGACGGGCGCGCATTCTAGCGGTAGGGCAGGGGTTTACTTGAATCACCTATTATTGGAACCTATTACTGGGATAGAGCCATAACGTAGTAACCTAATACCAAAAAATAACTGTTTAGCCCACCTCTAATTTCTACTGTTCCATGTGGTGTATCGTTAGGTTATTCATCTTTGTGTTGCTGTCGAATAGTGTTTGTATTGTAGTCGAAAATCATAGTTTGCCCAACAGATTGAATGATGATATTACTAAGATTGGTTACAAAATATCCTACCACAACTTCATCACGATATTCCACCTGAAGTTCGGCAAAATATGATTTTCTAACACCATGGTGCTCCTCCACATTATTCGAAAGCTATTCAAATATAAACCAACCATATACATGGATAGGTAGAAATGCCTTCCCCTGTAAAAACAGTCTCATTCTGCCCACAAAATTCACCTCAAAAAGTTGTATTCTTCAACACAATATGCAATCAGAAGCTAACCGCAAAATTGAGGTCTATGTTCATTATCATTAAGTTTTAAACCTAACATTGAAAATTTAATAAAATAAAATCCTAAATAATAATAATAAATAAATAAACGTAATAACATAAGATCCTCTGATCTGGTGTTGCTTTATAGAAAGTTTTTCTTTATTTTCTATTAAACAATAATTTTTTTTTTCTTTGCTTTCTAATCCAATGAAGAGTTTATTATGTTTAAAATTCACATTTTCATTAAGGGATTGTCATAATGTTTTATTTACACAACTAATTGATTTGTATGCTAAATGAGAACACCATGTTTTTTCGGTTTCAAAAGTAAATTTCTCCAAAAAACAAAATCATTACGTTTAACATATCATTCGAAAGCTTATTCAATTTGCAAGTTTTTTGTGAGATTTGACGTTTTGTGGATAGTTTTCTCAAAAATCAGTGAGCGTTGAAGTAATTAAGACATTGTGACTTTCCCAAATAAGGTGAAGATCTAAGCTGTTCTTTAGATAACAAGTTTGTGAAATTCAAGGTTACAGGTACTCAACTATTATTGAAAATTTAATGTTAAATCCGAAAATGTGGTCAAAATTTGAAAAACATTTAAGCAAAATGGAGATATTACAGCTTTTATAGAAAAAAACGTGGTTTCCTCAAAATAGCTGTTTCCTGAGGCCAAGTACCTGGAACAAATCATATTTACGTCCGTGTTAGTAATAATTTGGAGTATACAGTTTTATGTTGTCCCTAATTATTCTTTTTGTCATAGGGGCTGAAGTAAAAATATTGTGGGAGAAGCTCCGTCATTCTTTAAGGGACGCAAATCGAAGGAAACAAAAATATATTAAAAGTGGGGCTTCAGCTGTAACAATCAAGCCATGGTAATTTCAGAATCAAATGGAATTTCTAAAACTTTTCATGCCCAACAAAGAAAGAGAAGGAAATCTTCATGAAAACCCCCCAATAGAAAATAGTGAAGTTGACCTAAAGCCCACTGAAGAGGATGATGTGCAACTACAGGAGCATATCTTATATACGGAAAGTGAAAGCATTGAGAGGGCTCAGTTACATGTTCAATCCGAAATTTCACCATTCACGTCAACTGCAACATCATCAGCTAAGCGGGAGAAAAAATATAATATTACTGTTATAATAAAACAATCTATAGAAAAAAGTGCAACTGCAAGATCAAAAGAGAGAGCGCAATTGTTGGAACTTATGAAACCACAAGATCCTCTATATATTTTTTTTTATGTCAATGTATGAAACAACGAAAAGAATGCCCCCTTCATTAAATATGAAGTAGAAAAAAAAATTTATGGATGTGACAGAAGACACTTTACTGAACATGCCTAATCAGGCATGTAGTACAATATATACACCAGCATATTCTTCATATTCAGACTGTTCATACAGAGCAAATACCAATAAAGAAAGTTCATCCCTAGCCACGGATTCCTCTAGAATTAATTTAGTTAAATAATGTTTTATATTCTTGTTTTCTTTCAATATTTTTTCAACATGTTTATATTTACGTTTGAAATGATGTATTTAGTTTGAAATAAAATATGTTCTTTGTTCAATAAAATAGTTATACTATCCTAGATTTCGGAAGGCCACTGGCTCTGTGGCGTTGCCAGCTCTCCAATTGAGTACTTCATTCAATATCGAGCTACAGACAAGTTATCTGCGATCTCATTTTACCATTTTGGTTTTATTAGTTTAGATAAGTTATTATTAGTTTGAATTTCAGTTAGGTTTATAAGTCGTGTAGGTAGTTAAGTTAATTTAGTGCATATATTAGAGTTTGTGAAAATAACCTGACGCCTAAAGAGGCTGGCAGTGTGATGGGTTGGCTACGGTAACATAGATCCAGCAACGTCGCTCCCCTTCTCTCCAAAACTCAGTAGCCATCCGTAATCTCGGTAAGTATAAAAGGAAATGTTCACCTTTTTATATTTTATTTATATATTATATATATATATATATATATATATATATATATATATATATATATATATATATATATATATATATATATATATATATATAATACTTTGTCTAAGAAGAATAGAAATAATTTATGACTTACCTCAAAAACACAGCTAGGTTTTCTTCAGATCCAATGGGCCTTGAAGCATTGCATCCCACTTTGTCGATTTGATTCTTTAATATCTCATGTACTTCTTTAAATTGGTCACGGAATAACCGAAAATATTTGGTAAATTTTTCATCACTTAACTCTTTAGTTAAGGCGAATTCCCTATTACTTTTTCTTTTCCCCAAATATAAATTTTTCTTTTGTTTTAACTTGGTAAGACAAGCTGTAACTATTCCCTCATCCTCAAACTCATTTTCAGATTAGGTTTCTGAACTTAAATCCATCAGTACTAGCTCATTCATAGCCATTTCGCTACACCGTGTACTACCAGGCATACTCGCCATTTTGAAACTGCTTCATAAAACTGCGTTTCATCTTGCGGTGGGCTCACCACCAGTTTCTTCCCCAGCAGAAACTCACTGTGAATCACCCTGTTTCACTTCATGAAGCTGCGCTTTAAGGCCGGTTTCACACTGCGATACCGAGCAGCCGATAGACGTATCCGACGCAAAAAGAATCGTGATTCAGTAGCCTGGCGGCTCCTCCCACTCCCCCCTTTGCATCCGACGCTGTATGAGACGCAAAAAGAATCGAGATTCAGCCGCTCGGCTGCTGCTTCTCCCACTTTTCTCTCCACACCTTTCACATGTTGCATTGCAATGGACGAAGTTGAAGTGGTAGCACTCTTGTATCTTGCCAGAAAATCAAAAAATAAACGTAGGCAGTGGGTTCACAGAATGAATATATGCCGTGAAGAAAAAGGTGCCTATGAATTACTGTTTAAAGGGCCAATGGATGACACCACGAAGTATTTTTAATTATTTTCGGATGATGCCATCAACATTTGAGGAACTCCTAAATAAAGTACGGATGTCTATTCAGATGCAAAACACCCATTTAAGGAAGAGTATTTCGACGCAAGAAAGGCTTTGTTTAACTTTAAGGTAATTAATAATAATAAAAAAATAATATTTAACAATATTTTATTTTTGAACACAACAAATATACATGTCGAATATTTTTTCTTAAAGACTAAAATTAATCATATTTTAAATTCACACCTTAGTACAGATCAGTGAAATCAGTTTCTTCAGACATCATCGAATTGTCAGAAGCAAGTTCGATGTGGTGTGGTACTAGAGCAGTGGAAGAGTAATTTGAATGGCTTGCATTGGAAAATTTAGAAGCATTTTTGGGTAGAGGGCGTACACTACTTGACGATGAGCCGCTGCTTGGTGACTTATAATGAGAATAACCAGTCTCATAGTGCGAATGTGAAGGTGTTGTTGGAGGATATCCTACTGATTCGTTTGAACGACGTGGTCGTCCAAACGTACCATCATCGATAGCTTTTATGATGGCTATTTTCACCGAGGCTTTCTTGTTCATAGGAATTTTTTTAAAGTCCTCCAACAATGACAACAAAAAAAGTCTGTCTGGGTCATTTTCCTCTAATTCTTTTTTTTCTCGCCTCCATTTCAAATTTTTCGCAAGTACCTCAGCCAATTGAGCTTCTGGTCGATCCTGTTTTCTTTTCCTTCTAGGACGTTCAGCAGGACTTGGATCTGGACAGACTTCACCTTCATGCTCATTCTCATGATTTGACTCTTCCTCCTCGGTAGATTTGAGATTTGATTCAACCCTTTTTTTAGAAACAGAAAACAATAATGAATAATTAAAACTTAGCTTAATACAGAAAAGTTCTAACTTACTCTCCATTCTACTTACTCTGCATGTCTCATGGTGGGCAGCAAAAATGACATCTGATCAAAATAGATGTATGTCTTCCATGTTCTACCAGAACCAGATGGGGTCTTTTTCCTTTTAGACAGTTCTCTTGAAAAACTATTTCGAAGATTCTTCCATTTTTTTTGGAGCTCTTTTCCTGAAATTATCACTTATTATTTCTCTTACATTTACTAAAGTTACTTTGGACAATAAGTTTAAGAAACGTTAAGTTAAAGTGAAGAAAAGGACGTTTTTATGGGCAAAAAATGTGATTTTTCGAAAAATAAAATTATAAAATCATTTCTTGAGAACGGATTGAGATAGAAAAAGGTGGTTGGCGGCATTCTGCTCCTTATATAAATTGAGTGCACGATTTCGAGGGCCACAATACTTTTACTTGATCAGTGATCAGTTTGGTTAAATAAATGTTAAAATAAATTGAAATATGAGTAAAGTCCAAAACAATTTATTTTTATTTTTAGGTACTTGTGGCTAGAGGTTGGTCAATGACCTACTTACATTATTCACACAGAATGGGTGTCTCTACCATAAGCCGTATAATTCAGCAGGTTTGTCAGGCCATATGGAACTGTCTGAGAGAGGAAGAAATGGCTCTACCAACGAGGGAAAAGTGGTTAAATATTGTCCAACGTTGTCACGACAATAGTAACTTCCCCAACTGCAGGTCAAACCAGTGCATAGTGGTTCATTGTTTTACAATTACAAAAATTATTTTTCTATACAACTTTTAGCAATCTGCGATGCGGATTATCGTTTTATTTATGTGGACATCGGGGATTTCGATCAAAATAATGATTCATCTATATACAGCAATTCATTGTTTTACAACAAGCTAAAAGCTGGTTCACTCGATATTCCGGACGCAACATTTTTGCCTGGAAAGAGTGATATGAAAGTCCCATTTGCTCTAGTAGGGGATGAAGCATTCGCTTTGACAAACTCGATGATGGGTCCTTACGGAGGTAAAGATTTATCAGAAAATAAAAGTGTTTAACTACCGATTATCGAGAGCTCGAAGGTTCATAGAACGTTCCTTTGGTATTCTCACCAATAAATAGAGAATTTTCCACCGACCGCTAAATGTCGGTGGAGATATAGCTAAAAGTATTGTAAAATATTGCATGGTTCTCCGTAATTTTGTGCGTGTTAGGGATGGTTATTCTCATTAGGACACTATCATATACAGGTTTACTAAATGAAGATGAAGTTACCACCGGGTGGGTATTCTGGTGGCTGTGGCACAAGGGCGACCTTGATTCGAGACTATTTTACACGATATTTTATGAAGGAAGGTAAATTACCTTGGCAGTTGTCCACGATTACTTAGACAACCATTTAAAAATTCGATGTAAAACGCTATTAATTACAAAGTTAATTGAAAATTAGGGGCTCACAAATACGGGATCTGTGTAATACAAAACTATCCACATTTGTTGTAATGTTTAATTTAATTTGCTTGTAATGAATAAAATATAATGGTCACTTACAATTTATGTTATGGTAAGAATAAATAAATGTAATGGTCACTTACCAATTTCATTCTTTCTTTTCACATTCCAACCCAGTATTTCTTCCTCTCCGTACATTTCCGAAATAACTGTTCGCCATGCATTGTCTCTCTTTTTTTTATCACAATATTCTACGGAACTGTTGTCCCACAATGCCGTTTGGTTTTGGATTAAACTAATAAATCTATCGTTATCAAAAAATATATTCATTTAAAAAATTAAATTAAAACTATTAAATAGACAACAAAAACGGGTGAAGTAGCACGCTTCTGAATCAACGTGTGAATAGAGCCTATTGCGCCATGTTTCTTCTCCCATTCACACTAGGATTCTGAGAAGCCGATTCAAAAAGTATTGTGGCGGCTGAGGAGGACAGCCTACTCGTTTTGAGTATCGGATACGCGTCGGCTGCTGGAATCGCAGTCTGAAGAGACACTGTCTTTCAACAATGATTCCTTTGTTCTATTAGTAGCGAGGGTACTTGTATCGAAAGGGGCCTAAATGGTGCTGGTCTCTAGTGGCGTCAACTTGAACTACGTACATGTGCACCTTTCTTAATTTGTTCTGATAGGCTAGCTAATCTACGAACCATTTTTCAAACTAAATCGTATTTAAAATTTTGTACCTATATATATATATATATATATATATATATATATATTTTTTTTTTTTTTTTCATTTAAATTAATTATTGACTATCTAAATTCATTACATATTCTGTTAAATTAAGCTCACTTAATCAGCTATTGCACACTGCTCATTATCTTGTTTTTGTTTCTTCTTGTCCAACTTTATTTTAATGTGATAATGTAATCTTTGAAATAATTAATTAATCACTTCATGTTGAAATAACTACATTATAAACCTACCTGTAAAAGATTTTTCTGGTTGCTTTATATAATATAAATTTTTTTTTTTAATTTTACACCTTTACTAATATGACTAACTGCCTTTACAGTTATATATTGTGTAAAATGAAACAGGATTCCACTATTTCATCTGTAATATTAGATATGTTCTTTTTCCATTTAAATGTCCGAGTTTATATTTTTTCAATTATCACTACAGGGTGGTGCAAATCAATTAAGGAATGCATGATATTAGTAGCTGATAAGTGAATTTGTCACTTCAGATATTTAATTAATTAGAAGAATAGTTTGAAATGTTAAAACAGTTCTAAAAATAATCTTTTATTTGAAAGCTATTTTGTTAATATTTCCAATAGACTTAGTTTATATTTGTTACTAGGAGGAAAAGAAAAATTGACCATCCTTAGGGAAAACCTGAAGGTTATTCCTTTTACCTGAATACTCCTCCCTCACATTTCTTCCTACCACATCAACTTTCATTCCTACACCACCATCTAGAACAAGTTATTTTATCTCTCCCTCTTATTTATGCCAACATGCATTTGATTTTATGTCTCGAATTTTACATTAAAGTAAAATATAAACTTTATATCAATTCTTGATGTTTCCAATGTTTTTAAGTTTTTAGAACAATGATGAATGTTTAACATTTAAAGCTAATTTTCTAATGAATTTGAATATCATAGGAGTAGCAAATCAATATATCATTTCATTGTACCTAGGGACATTAAATATTTCATCAAAATGTCTTCATTTTTTTATAGTCGTCAAGTACAAGAAAGTTTGGATCTTTCTTCTACTTTACTACAAGAATACTACTATTACTTTTAATATGGAATGAAGAATGAGTTTAACGAAAAATAATATCTTCAACATATTTTAATATTCAATATTATGGTAGTTTAAATTATAATAGTCTCGATACTTTGTGTTTTACATAAATCCAAGGTTTCCAATTTTTTTTGTTTTTTAACCAAATATATTTTGGGAAGGCTAGGGATTTTGTGTTCACACTTATCTTCTCATAACAGCAACTTTGTTGGGTCACCAAAAGAAAGAAATGATGACATGTGAGACATGATAGAGACCCTGTACTTCCTTCTGACGTAATTTCAAAGTGTTCACAGAGCATATTTTCTAAAAATAATGCTCTATGAATACTTTGTATTGATAAACTTTAAATTTTTAAATTTTTCATCTTCTTTACGTTTTAATTTCCCAGATAAATTTTGATAATTTGAGGTCCTTGACCTCCAACTATCAAGAACAAACTGTATATTTAAACAAATTAAAATTTTCACTATGTATTGCCTCTTCATTCTTCAACATCTTTTCCTTTATCATGAGCAAAACTTTGTTTTCCCACTTATCTTTTTTATCTTAACATTTACCTTACTTTATATTATTTGGAGAAAAAAAAAAAAATTGTACTTTTTTGATACTATTGCAATTTTCAATGTCGCCATTATACTATAATAATTACCATTCTTATCATTATATCTATGTTATATAACCTCCTTTTTCTTTTCTTTTATAGTATTACTATCATCTGTACGAATTACACACTTTTTACCATTAGTTATTGTTTTGTCATTTAATAATTTTTCATTCTTTTTACATTTGTAATTTATTACTCATTTTCATTGACAAAGTGTTTGTTTATTGCCTTTTTGTAGTAAGTGAATAGGTAGTCCCAGCTTTTTTAAAGATGGGAATTAGATGTTGAATTAGCCTGAGTTCACAGAACCATGTGTGTGGCCCATGAATAAAAAAAGATTAGCCACACTTGATATAGAGTTTCTAATATTAGTTCTTAACTATAAAACAGTATTAAAGTTTTGGCTGTTTCTGGATACGTGATGTGTAGTTGTTAATTTCAAATTAGTCATAAAAAGTTACGAATTCGAAAAATGTACTTTTTTCAAAACAAAAATTAAATTTCTGTATACTTTCCTCAGTCATTGCTTCAAATATAATAAAATATTCTTAATCTGACGAAGAGGGTATAGACAGGTCAGATTAACAGTTGAATTATCAATTGTATAAAACATCAAAACTCGATAAGAGAAAACGCGTTAAATGAAACAAAATATTTTTTGTGAGCTCAATATATCGAAGTAAATTTGTTCACCCTTCCATTTTGACTTATTGATGTTTGACTGTATATATATATATATATATATATATATATATATATATATATATATATATATATATATATATGTATATATATATATATTTTTATATTTCATATTTTATATTTCCATCTGAAATAGTCCCTTAATCTTAGCCATGGTGTTCTTGGCTTCAAACCTCAAACCAGAGTCAGAATTAAAATTAATTATAATAAAAAAAAAAAAAAAAAAAAAACTTCAAATAAAGAATGTTCTAATTACTAGTAAGATTACTACAGTAATATTAGTAAAATTTCACTTAAATTATGGGAAGAAAGTGTTGAAGAAATTATTTGCTAAGTGTGAACCTCATATATTATGTTGTACTATTTTATTTTTATAAAATTAAGAATTGCCATAAAAAAAATAAGTCAAACAATTTAAAGATCTTAATAATTAACAATCTGCATATATTATGAGAACATGTATCATTTTATTGAAAAATTAAATGAGTATAGTACAAAATTAATCTTTAGAGAGCACTTATACCACTAACAGATGTGAAAATATCATAACTTTAACAACCTTTATAAAGAAATTATTTTTAAAATCCAATGACTAGACATATAGTTGGATCAACAAGAATACAAATTAATATACATATAGTATTTTTCTATAAAATAAAATATCTGATTATATAAACAAGACAAAAATCTTAACTAAATAAGTATAACCATAATTATTAATTTACAGAGAAATGAAATATCTTTATTTAAGATATATATAAATATATATTTAATTATTATAAAATGATTATATTTTACAATAAATAATAAATTATTGGCACGTGTTAATAGTGCAAACTAAATATTAAATTTAACAAAAATTTAAATATGGCTGACTTTAAATCATAAATGAGCAATGGTCAAAAAAGATACATTATAACAACGTATTAGATTTGTAAGGAAGGCATACAATATTTGTGATGTCATTTATTAAGATAATGTTACAAAAATATACATTTTATCAGTAATCCTAGATTTTATTTAGTAATAAAATATTTTAGGTAAATTTTACACTATAATATCCCATGGCTCAACATATCTTAAAGGGACAACATTGATTTTCACCTTTCTGGTGGATAGCCTAAATTTGTTTTTAAGACACTGAAATTTAATTGAATGTAGAAAGGAAGCTGTATTGACTTCATTCTTTTACACAATAGTTATCAAACTTGATTTGTTTAATTAACTAAATTGTAGTAAACTGTTGCAGAGTAGGGAATAAGCAGATATTTTATCACAATATGATTGAACAATTACTTAATCACAAAACCAAATTAACATTATCTCTTATGATTCTTAATAAATAATACAAAATACATTATTGGTCCCAATATTCAAATGGTATCATCGTATATAAACATTTTCCCTTTTTCAATAAACCAGTCAGTAAAAAATAATACGTATTAAAAATATTATATTAGTACATCTTTTATATACAAAATCCATTGCAAAAATAATAAATTTACATACATTCAATAATATACAAAATATAGAAAAAAATATAATAAACTTGTTTATATTCATTTTTGTACAATATACTTTTTCATATACAATTAAATCAGCTTAGTGTTTTTTATATATATACAATGAGTCCATTTTATGTACATAAAAATATAATAGAAAATATCAGGCAGTTGATAAATGTATGAATATACATATATACACAGAAATATGAATACAAAAATAACATTTATAACATGTATCAGACATTATTTTATTGTCAAGTCATCGACATGGATCATCATTAAAATGAATCAGTTAATTATTAAGGAAGACTCAGATAAAGATTACAATATGTGATGTGAGGCAACTTAGTTGATAAAATTTTGATATAATCTAGGCTTTTCATATAAACAAAAATAAATCACAATTAATCACAGTTTATTCACATTACGAGATTGTAATTTGGAAGCAGTTGAGATTCTTTAATTGATAGGCTATGACTGAGTCATAAATAGCGAGAAAGTTTAAGACAAACTGGTTTTTCAACGATTACAACAAATATTGTTTCAGATCGATTAAGATTCTGGAATAGAGATTCCATAATTAATAAGTCAGTTAAATAAGGGACAAATTTAATTTGTTAAGATTACATTTAATATAAATATGCTGAAATTAATAGGTTTTGCTTAAAACTTGTGGGCTAGTTCATCATAAATTTTCATTAATTTTTTTTTCTTTTTTAAATTTGATTAAATAATTTTAGTAGTTATAAATGCATTTTTACTTCTGACAATGAAGGTTAAACATAAATGTGTCCTAAATAATAATTATTTTGGAATGAAAAAAATACATAAATATATCTCAAAACTCATGAATTCCTTCACATGTTAACTCAAATATGTACACAGAATAAATAAAGAAAAAAAAAGAAGAGAAAAACAAAAATTACCCATAAAAAAAAAATAACAAAATATTTATACGAACATAGTTGATCATTTAATTTACAATGTGTTACACAATCCATATATGTTACCATACACATAAAAAATAACATGTACTAATTATTAATAATATCACTAAGGAAATGAGATATCGACTTTCATTAATGTTAAAGCTAATAAGTTGCTTTTATTACTTAATGTTGCTCTGCTGCCTCATTCAAGCATAAGACTTTCCAAATTCCTATGAAGGATCGTATCTTTAACGGCATTAAAAACAACTTTTATGTTCTCTGTGTCGACAGCTGTCGTGAAGTGGTAGAACAAAGGTTTCTTTGGTTCTCTCTTAACCGATCTAAAAAAAAAAACTAAATAAATATTGCTTAAATCAATGTAAGCATTCAACTACAAAAACAACTTTTGGTAATACTCCAAAAAACTCATCTCCCGATCCACAACATATCAAGAAAAGGTAAAATAAAGTTTTGAATAAATAGTGTACAATTCATAAGGGTAAAACTGTTTCTATTGAATTCCCATAACAGTAACTTAATCTACTCATAGTATTAATAAAAGCACAGATCATTAGAGATTAAACTTAACTACATTGTAACCTGTATAACATCTGTCAAGGACTGTTTAAGGTTTTTTTTTTTTTTTTTTTTTTTTTTTTCCTTTTATCTTTTTTCAAGATCAGACTCGGCAGAAATCATACTGTGGGGTGTGATTTACTTAAATGTATCAAGTTCAAATATTGTCTTTGACCATTGGTAATCTTAATGGGCCTTGGTAAATCACAACTATTGACTTCTCACCTTTCATTTAAATTATTAATAGAAATTTTTTAAGAAAAACCATTATAGGAATCAAAGCAGACGATAAAGCTATTCACATTAGAAAAGTATACTTCATTCATGTTTCTCTGATATTTTAATGTTAAATACACTTACAATTAGTTAAAGAAATATATATATTATTATATTATAAGAAGTATATATATTTTATAAATACTTAAACTTACTTACTAATACCTTCATAGGCCTAAACTCCACAAATTAATGAAACAGATAAAAATACACATTTAAAAATAAAAAAAATACAGAAAGCATTAAGGCTCATCCCATAATCAACCAGTTATGTAAGTAAAATAACATTAGAGTCAATATAACATTACCTGTCAATTGTTATTTTATTTTAATTGTTAAAGCCTGTATTCACTATCACTCCTGTAAATTTATTTTCAGTTTTAATTTAATAGTTTACATTTATTGTCTTGTCTTCAGTGCCTTCAGATATTAATTCAGTTATCTGCCCTCAATATCTCAATGTATCTACTCATTTTTTATGTTTACCAATTTAATTCACTAATTAACTATAACTCATTAACTCTTAAGTAACGATCACTCATTTTAACCTTAATTCAATAGTCTTTATTGTCCTTATGGCCTTTAGATATTGCCTTGATGTTACTATCCTTACTCTTATACATTTATTTATTTATTATTTTTTTTTTTCTCACTCTTTTTGCTTGTTTTCTTTTCTTCTAGTCTTCTGATGAAGACTTGCAATGCAAGTCGAAACGTTGGCTTTAACAATTAAAATAAAATAATTTTATTTTGATCTGCTGAGTATCTATGACTGCCTACCCTAACTGTCTACATCTCCTAATATTATTTATATTAAAAATATAATATTATTAGTTTTCAATATCATCCTCACACCTTGCCACTTACTTATAACTTCTCAGGATTTTTAATTACCATTTTATTATAAATTACTATTATTTCATTTAGAGACTGTACATAAAAATAATAAATTTGTACACGTTCATTTATTTCTTTTCGGGTTATTTTTAACTCTACTTTTACAATATCATGTTCATCGAATATTATAAAAACAATTTCATATTTGCTGAATAAAGTAAAATTGTAAAGAATTAAAACCATTTACAAAAGCATGAGGTGTGCTTTCATTTTGCATCTAGAATATCATCTGAACAGAGCTAACTATTTTTTTAAAGCAAACTGCTGTGAGTTGTTCAATTTTTGATAACATGTAAAAAGTACTTCTATTAATATCAAAAAACTAAAAATAAACTTCCAGTTAAAAAAAAAAAAAAAAAAGTAATGATATGTGTATCTTGCACTGAATGGCAGGAAATGACGTAACGTGTTGCGAGCTTCTACCACCAGGCAAGCCTGCCTTTGGGTAAAGATACTTTTTAATCATACATGGTTAAAAAATCTGATATCGCAGAGTCAATTCCTAATGCTTTATTTCTATCATTTTTTTCTTTATTTATTTTTTTATTGCTCTCAATCTTCAACTGATATGATACTTATGCAAGGAATTGATAAATGATCTGGTTATATATTTAGATATTGCCTGAGATATTCAGTTTACTTAAAAACTCGTTTCAAATATTATATAATATTTTCAGTTCTAAATTTAACTGTAAATACCTTATCACATTCCTTACGTTAGAAATAAGTTCTTTGAAGATTTGGAACTAATGGGTCTCATATCGATTGGAAATCCCAAAAATTCTTATTATAATACCAACCATTGAACTAATGTATGCGAAAAATATTTTTTGTTTTGAGAGTATGGTTGTTTTGTAATCAATAATATTTCTTTTATATAATTGAATTATATTTAATTGGTATAGTATTTCTATACTCCTAAAACACTAGAAATAATTTGGTTACAAGATATTAAATAGAGAACACATTTCAATTAATAATTTATTCTACTTCCTAATAACTATCATTTATAAAGAATAAAAGGATAGAGCTTGAAACAGAGAAAGATCGAGAAATCGCTACAAACATTTTAGTGAATTTAAAATCAATCAAAACATATTGATTCAAAAATTTCCCATTTTCAATCAGCTAATAATAATAGATAAGATTAAAGGTCATAATGAAAATTCAAACCATGATTTACCTGAAAAAGTCAAGGAGGAAATTTTGGACATCCTGCAACTTTTTTTCATCTCCAATGAATTCTGGAAAGTACCACCTGATGCTTGTTTCTCCAGATTTCAATTTCTCAGCTAACAGATCAGTTTTGTTTAGGAATAAAATTATGGAAGACTCTTTGAAGAATTGGTTATTAACTATCGTGTCGAAAATGTTTTTTTTGATTCTTCTAATCTATTTGTCCTCCTAAAATTAGAAAGAAAACAATAGATTAATTTATAAATTTAGACTAAATAATGATTTTTTGCAATAATATATATTAATGCATAATTTTGCATTAATTTCAAGTTAACGTTAAAAATAAAAACTACGAATACTAAAGACCAATCTGTTTTTGAATTTATGCAAAATCTCATGCAGGGAGGGGCATAAGGTCTAACTGATAAGGCATAAGATTGGTGAGATAGGGAACAAGCATTCTATTGTAAGACATTTATTTTATTTTTTAATCTAGATAACGACCATTTTTCTCCTTTAGAAAATTACTTATATTCTTTTTAAAGTCGTTATTGAACTAGTCACAGAACTTGATGACATCTATTGATTAAAATAGTTTAGAATGTCAATTAGTTTTTTAAATTATTAACATGATTTCAAATGATAAAACAAAGGTAAGATATAATCAAATATACTATTAGATCAAGAAAGTCAGGGATCCATATATGTTACTAACTCCACGGAGAAAAAATCTTTTAAAACTCCTGTACACAGAAAACCTCAGCTATACATAAAATATAAATGTAATGTTGATTTAGATTTATAAAATGAAACCGTGGAATAAAATTGATAAAAGGAATCTAAGAATGCAGGTAATTCTAGTTGTAAAAATATAGCTACCACATAACACTAAGCCTACCGATATTTCATGTATACTAATTCCTACCACCATTTCTCAATAAAAACAATAAGAGAGGAGTGGATATTGAAAAAACACTTTGATACAATTCTCTTAGTAAAGTCAAAAACCTAAGTAATGAATGTTAGTTTGTTTCTAGAAATCTTATCAAAGATAAGCCTCTACTCCACGTTCAAATTAGTTTCCGTTTGTTTTTAATTATTAGAATCTCAGCTCTTTTTTACTTTTAGAACATTTATTTCTGTTACTTTTACTACATTAAATAAATAAAATTGGTAAATCATATGCTACTTACTATATTTATATTTCATAGTTTCCATCATCAAATTACTCTCGCAACAGAATGCATAAACTTTATAATAAATGTTTATTGTTTCCGTATCGACCAAGTAACAAGAGTTCACTATATTAAAACTTTCTATAAATAGGCATTTCTTAGAGTAATCTTAAATTGTTATTAGAAGACAACTTTTATTCAAAATGGGAAACTTCTAGTATAAACCGATACAAACAATAAGCAAAAATAAATGTGGACTCATAATACTATAAGATGTAACACACACTAATTATGCGCAAACATCAGAGATATCGCCTTGAAAAATTAGGCTCTAAAAAATGAAAACTAAAAGGTAGCAACGATATGATCAACTATCATATACAAGGTAGTTAATGTATGATAATGGTTGATGTAACGGTACTGACACCATGAGCATAAATTGTGCTTATAAAAATTCATGAACAGCATTAGTACCTTTGTAACTATGTATGTTAAATTGAAAGTAAACTTTAAAAAACTTGGTATGAAACACTAGCATAGAAATTAATTAAAGATAAATACAATTTTAATTATTCATTGAAGTATGTTATGACTACATCACTCAGAAACATTCAATAAATGATTGACAAACATGATCAGAGCAACAAAGTATTACTTCTATTAAACTGAGTTAAATTGGAAAATATAAGTATAAATTCAATTACTAAGTGGTCCTGTCTTAACAGCTAGTCTCACCAACATATTCATGTCTAGTCTCATGAAACATATTAAAAAAGAGAACAAAAGAAGGAGATAGCAATAAAATCTGCACTCAAATCCCTTTACCTACATAAAAATCGAAACATTGATATCTTTAATCAGTAGTAATTAAAGAAGTAAAAGTTTGAATAAATAAAATGCTTTTGTTCCATAATACTGCGGCTTTTGAATAGTCGGTTAAGTGCAAAAATTATATTTTGGGAAAGATGCATTATTTACCACAATGAATCACTAACTAGTATTAATCTCTATAATAGCCTCAAAACTAAGTCTATTAGATACAAATAAAGAGAAAAATAATAATAGCTTTCTGGTGATAACCACAACTCAAAATTCATAAACATACAAAATGCACTTAACCAACTATTCACAAGTGCCACAGAATTATGGAAAGGAGTGAACAACAAAATTCTGTACAAGTGAAAATAACACGTCACATCTTACATATTTTATATTTACCTGTCTTCTACAAGTACTTGATCAAATTCTGAAGAAGAGACAAGAAAAAGGATGGAAGTTACAGACTCAAAACACTGAAACCATTTTTGCCTTTGGGATCGTTGACCACCAACATCAACAAATCGAAAAGGTATGTTGTTTACAGGAATGGTGAATTCTGAAATACCCTTTGTAGCTTTTCTTGCATGGAGTATATCTTTATTGGTAGGAATGTAATCCTAAAACATAATTAATCAATCAGAAGAATAAAGTAGGAGGTAATTACGGAGAAATGAAAAGATGATAAAATGTTATTATCAAATGCCAATTTAGAAAATTATTTTAAAATTAAGCAAATGAATAACAAAGAAAAAGCTTTCATATAGTTCAGTCATTTATGTAAGACACACCCATGTGTAATTAATGCATGCCAATAGTATAATTCAGCAATGTCAAATACATTAAAAGTTAGGAATAATGTTAGTTACAAAACACAAACATTACCATATTTTAGGTAGACATTGTGATATGTATGAGAGATAGGTAAGTGATATGACATTTACTTGAAAGATGGAGGCAGAACTAAACTTTTATAACCTGCTTTAGTCAAAGGGATTTTCAAATTTACATTAACAAAGGCAGATTTCTAATAGTCAAAGAAGAGAAAGACCTGTCTATCTTAAAAGGGGGATAACCTGTATTGGTCAAAAGTACTCACCACTCTCGATATCCTTTCGAGATTGTTAAGAAAATACGAAACAGAATCACTCAGCTGGAATTCTCTCCTTCTCTCGAAAGCTCTTTTGATTCCTGAATCCTTCCACAAATTGAAGAGGGTCGGCGCATAGTGTACAAAAAGCCTAGTATCCAATGGCATAGTGTTTTCATACCTGAGAATGTAACTACCATTCTCACTGTTCGCCGGGTGCTCCCAGGGTATACCGAGTTTGTTCCTGGCATCCACTAGAACCTTCATACCTTTCACTATGTTCTGATATATACATTGTTGATATTCCTTGATAAGCTCTGGTTCAAATTTGACACCATGAATAATCCTCATTTGTTTAAGAAAAGTCGACTTGCCACTTTCACCAGCACCGAGCAATAAGAGTTTCACTTGCCGCCTGAAGGAGTGTTTTTCTTTTTCTATTGTTTTATCTATTTCCTGGCTGTGAGTCCTCTGTTCAATTTCTTCGGGGCTATATCTAAACCGTAAACAACACGGACACGAAAACGTAACATTCGCCATCTTTGAGGCCTCACCCCACAACTCAACCTGTTCTCGTTGCCAGTCGCTCCGCCGGGCCGAACCTAGCCGAACCTATCGAGGTGGGGGTAGTTTGATAATTAGCTCATCATGTTCTCTTTACTTAAACCGCTAATTACTTTTTAAATGATTTGAATTTGTAATTTCTTGATATATATCGGTCTATCTAATCATACAGAAAAAAATAATATATATATAAAATTCTCTGCAAATTTACAAATAATTATCCTTAATACTCACATTCAATGTCATTAAGAATATCATGATACATCTGTATTTTAAATAATCATTTCGTTAAAAAAAAAAATTAAATGTGTTTATTTACTTGACTTTATATTAAAATATGAATAAGTGCAGCCGAAATTATGACATTTTTATTTATAAATACCATTTATTGAGTTCTAACTAATAGAGAAATAGAAAAATTACAATTGACATCTTGATAAATGAAAGGAATAGAGAGCGGTCAAAAGTTTATCCTTTAAAGACAAACCTGAAAAACAGAAAAATTGGAAATATTTTCCTTATCGATAAAGTGGGAGAACCTATAGGAACCATGGCATCTCGAACCACTGGTAAAAGATCACGTAGCTTCCTAAGGATTTATTATATAGTAATATATCTAAGGGAATAGAGCTGAGAAGGGACCAAGAAAACTCCATGCGTTGGATCGAGGTTCCATATTCGCATATAACTTGAAGAAAGAAAGCCAGAAGTCAAGGATAATCTTGACAATAATCGAACATATAGTCATTAGGCTACTCCCTAAAAAACTCAGTGCTCCCAGTCTAACATAAAGCTGAATAAGCGATTCCACAACTATTTGCAATTGGGTAGTATTATAGTAGAACTAATCATCTGCTGATTGACTCTGTCATTGGAAAATAAGGGTGTCTTTAAGTTGATTGCTCTAGAGTATGCCTATTTTCACATTAATTTATGTTAGGAAGAAAATCGTTATAAAAAAAAGTTATTCTTAACATTTAACGCTACCTAATGATTCAGCAAGTTATCTTATGAGTGCTTCTGTTACTTTATCACAAAGAAAGGAAGTATACGTAAATATTTTTAGCTGGGACAAACAATAGCTCTAAGATAAGTGGTGTTATCTCCAACTTGGCTCGCCAGTGTCCTTTTCTATATCGTTTGACATAGCCGTGAGTCACGGAAAGGTGGATTAGTGAATGAATCACATTATTTCACTTACACATTAAAAGTAACATACTTCTGTTTTTTCAAAAACATGATACATTTAATAATGGGTACTGATTATTTTTTCAATAAAATTATAGTTATTCCGAATATGAGCTTGCTACATTCAAAATACTTTGACAATGTCAAGTGTAACTTAGCAAACAAAACAAATAAAGGAATATTATTTTGAAATATTTCTCTACAAAGCATTCATCCGACAAGGCCGAGAGGCGAGTTACACATTTTATTAAGAGTTTCTCGAAAGAAACCTTCGTACAATTGGCTTTACAACATACTGACAGCGAATTTAGTCGAAGAATCAAAAATAGCCATTAGGTTTTTTTTTGCTTCTATAAAACTCCATTCAAGCTTTAGTTAAACCTTAATAATAAATATATCGTAAATAAAACTAAAACTCTGATCAAATCAACTAAAATAACACCATGCGTTAAAAAACAAAAAAATTCACATTTTATTCACATTTTAGGTGAATAAACCTGAAGGAGGTTCACATTTTATAAATAAACTAACTCCTAAAATCGAGAATATTCAAAAATTTATTATAGTTTTTTTTTTTTCAAAATGATTTTACTGTTTTAATATATTTTTCTAAACTGAAATAAAATAGATATAGATATTAAAGTAATAAAACATCCACATTAATGATTACTTCGTCTTAATACTTATAGCTTAAAAATAAAATCAGTCTTTAGAAGTGGAAACGGCCTTCTTTGGAGTGAATGAATGCTTAAAGCTTAATAAGGCTCACTGAAAATGTTTAGTTATTTACTCTGATGTCTCCATTAAAGAAATCTTAAGTTGTAAGTAGGTTCAATTCTTTTCCTCATGTATAGGTTAAATTCATAACGGAAACATTATATCGAGTTTAAACTAAATCTTTTGTACATTATTTTTGTATTTTAAATATTTAGAATCGCTTTTCTATATCGTGATGCCAATCATATTATTGGTTTAGCAATTAGCGCAGTAAATGTTAAGTGAAACGACCATAGACCCCATGGTCAGAACACCATCTATTTCATAAAAACTATAGTAACCAACGTCATTCTGTTGCGAGAATTAGTTTTCTGGTGCAAGCTACCTCAGAAGTAATATCAGATATAATAAAAATTCCCAATTGCTCAATTTTCTTATTAGAATTACGTATTTATGTTTTCTTTTACAAATGACGGAAAACCCCGTTTAACGACAATGAGTGCGACCTTGTTGCGGATTGTGGAACAGAGCTGTCTGAACCAGTTTGTTGCAACATGGCGTAATATCTAGCGGAGCAACTATATAACTTGTTTTTTTTTCTAACTTTATAGAACGAAGTTTTCTAGTATTAGTATTCAGTGTGCTAGCAACACAAGGTTTAAGGGAATAATAGAAAAATAAATTGACACAAATATTGCTTGATATTGAACCAGAATTTCAACAAAAATGAAACAGAATATAATAACGTATTTAAATCAAACAATTAACCTAAAATATACTTTTAGCCACTTGGAGTATATAATTTCCTTTAATTATAAATGGTCATAAATCGGTTCAAAGCGGAATTGTTCTATATCCAGGGGTCACGTGCTTAACATGTTTGGATTAAGCCATCTTATTCTAGCAACAAGGAAAAGTTCGTGTTTATAGATTTTAGAATTTTTTTTTTTTTGTGTTCTAGTTTCCTCCGACGATTACCCTATAACTCCCAGACTCTTAACTCACTTCATATCGGCCTAGTTTATTGACTTGGATACCTCGATAGGTTTCTGTTATAATAATACCAGTTTTACTTGAGTTACCGAGCTGCGGTTGAACTGAAATTGTTTTATTATAACTATGTGGATGAGCTAAAAAGTTTTATATATTTTAAGTTATAGAATACTAGTATTCCCCGTCGCGGCTTAAGTTAAGAACACAACTTATGATAAGATAATTTCAACTGATTGAGATTTTAGGTATATATATTTTTTTTCGGTCATAATATTTGTAGTAGAAATTATACCTCTTTCGTACAAACAGCAGTATGGTTTATTTAATAAATCTGAAACATCTGGATAAATTTCAAAAATAAAATCCTTTCTTCGTTTACAGTTAGTTATATCTTCTGATTAGTTTCCAATTTTTAGTAAATTCAGAATCTCCTCCAGCAGGATGAACTATCATATTTATTTTTAATATATTTTTTATTTTGAAGAGAAAAGATTTGCCCGGTTGGGATTCGAACCCAAGTCTCCACTATAAGGCACCACGCTAGAGAAGTGGAGACTTGGGTTCGAATCCCAACCGGGCAAATCTTTTCTCTTCAAAATAAAAAATATATTAAAAATATATTTATCAACAACTAATAATTATTTTATCATATTTATTTTTTGTAATTATGGTTGTTAAATGTTATTTAAAATACATGAAGACTTTAAACATGCTTTTATTGTATCGGCTTTAGAGCCTTTTGGAGTTTTATAAAATCTACTGAAAATCGGGCAAAAATAAAGGCTATGCCGCCAACTAACTTATTGTTTAAGGATATTTTTTTGAACTCTTACCGTAATTCAAGAAAGGAGAGGACAAATTAAATTATTCACGAGGTCCATGAAGCATATTTTTACTCACAATATCAAAAAGCAAGGGGTAGAAATTTTGATTTGGCAGTTATTTTATCGATTTCATCTGGTTAATTTTTACATAAAAGTATATAACAGTGTGACAAACCTCGTTTCTGACACTCAAGACATTTAAATTATTTTATTATAGTCATATTTATTAATGTTTACTTCCTAGAATTATGAAAATGAACTTAAAATTAGATTCAGTTGGGTTCAATAGTTCTGCAAACTCTGTTGCAGAATGGCGCTAGCCACATATCGGTTGATTTTTAAACTGCACTGGGATACATATGTCGAATCAAATAATTATACCTTTTTTTAAAAGCAATTTAATTGAAAATAATTAATTTTTTTCATAATTTTCTCTAACCTTATCTTTGTAACCTCTCTGGAATGCTGCTCGCCACTTGTCAGTAGATTATAAAACTTCACTACGCCCCACACATTTACCGCTTTTATGACAATTTAATTCAAAATCTGTGGCATTTTACTATTGCTAAACCTTCCTTGGAGTATTATGATGATGTGGTTAAAATTTGGTACTGATTGGTTCTGTAGTTTTCGCGGTTAGTGATCACAAACAAAAAAATGGCTTGTCCTTTTATATAATAGTATAGATATAGATAATGGTTTTCTGGATGGATAAGAAGATGATCAGGGATGCAGTCAAAGAGAAACACCACGTCTAAGTAGGAATACTTTAATGCGAGCCAACGTTTCGAAATATATATATATTTTAGTTTAAGAGGATGGTTTATTTTTTTTTCTTCAAAGCACTGTTCTCTTCAGAACCCTCTTAAAATGCACCTTTGGTGCAGTAAAAGAGGTAGAATCCTTATATCCAAGTTTTCATTAATATTTGTTTTTACCATAGGGGCTTAGAAAATAAAACTTTTTTTTTCGACAGAAAGTCGATTTTTCTGTATGAGTACAGACATGGTTTAAAAGCTTATGTTCCATTTCAGGGGAAAATACCCTCTTTGAGTAGAAGGAAAAATTAATTGGAAAAATTCCGTAATGGTGACGAGATACTTAAAGAAGAGTCTCGTTCGGCCTGGAGAAATATGTTTTTTTTACGGAAGGGATTCACCATGACTTTATTAAATGCTAAAGGGAATATTTGTATGAATAAATGTGCTTATATAATTAATTATTTGGTGTCACTATCGACGAGACGCTTCACCCAAACGGCCTGACCAGCAACACACTACGAGACCGATTCCAATGCTTCATTTCGAGTTTCACATTTATCGATAGCTCTTTCAACATCCATTTACACAGTTTCAACTAGGGTTGTGGAGTTTAGTGGGTTATATTGATATTTCGTCTTCTTGGATGTAAAAAGGTGAAAGAGAATTAATAACATGGGTTTCAACATGGATTTAGTGTTTTATATATTCATATTTTTCTTACATCCAATTCCCTTATGTGAAAAATGTTCAGTTTACATATTGTGTGAACGGATTTTTCGTCATCCATATTACTTATTTCCCTAAGGTGAGACAGATTGTAATATTAATTCAATAAAACACTTCGATCAAAAAATAAATGTGAGAAAGTATGTCAGAAGTTTCATATTTATTTTCACTTCTCAAATGTGAGAAAATATAGCAGAAATCAACTACATAACTTTCAAAACTTTTGTGTTTTATGTGTTTATAATTTGTGATTTCCACTCCAAAACGTGAGAAAGTTTATCTAAAGTTAACATTGCTTGTGATTTAGTATTATATTAATCCTGATTTAATATAATATGAATTCAACATTGATTTACTGTTTTATATTTTTATATTTTCTTATTTTCACGTAATTATTTTCTTATTTCTCATTTTAATATAAGAAGGTATAACAGAAGTTAATATTAGTTTGAACATGGATTAGGAGTTTGTAAATGAAAGAGTATAATCTTCTCCCTCAAGAAGTATCGACTAAAACATCGAAATAAATCGGAACAAAGTTAGAATCGATAAAGGTGTTCCGGGCGCGTGAAAGGCCTGGAGCGCCTCGTCGATAATAATAACAATTATTTTTCTTTATCTTCCAAAAAAGAAGTATACAGGACCTTTAAATGACTTGGTACATCAAAAAATAATTTGTATAAATGATCTCTAAAGCATTCGGTAATATCCTTACTAAAATACAAGGAAGTAGAGTACTATCTTAATCTTGGAAGCCTCCCTCGGACGACAAAAGATTTAAACGTTATCCTTCAATCCGCTACATCGCGCAGGCGATGAAGAAGGCCCTAATAGTAAACAGGCCACTTCCCCCGAGGACAGCCCTTTACTGCTGTAGATAAACCCTTGAGTACAGCCCTTGAGGTATAGCGTCTCTTAAGTGAGTCCTTCGTCCTATCGCTAATTCTGTTCTCATCAGCCAGCATTAAGGGTATTAGCTCGCTATGAAAGGGAGGAAAATATTTTCTTAAGTAATTAAGATAATCTTATAATAACGATAGATTATTTCATGTCTTGTTTCAATCAGAAAAGAATAGATTAGAAAAATAAATAAAAGTAATGGACCTTAAAACATTCATACATTTTAAAGAGCAGTTCAAACCTGTCTATGTAACAAACATTCTACACTTTTTTAGAACTCTCAGCTTTCTTTCATAAATAAAAGTAACTGATCATAAATTGTGAATAGTTACCGATATAAGTTATTATCGATATAAGTATCGATAATTTCATTGCTTGTCCTTTAATGCTCTTTGTTTTGAAGTAATTTAAAACATTATATTTTATTTGAGGTACGCATGATGGTATAGAAGGATCAATACTCATTATATTTTACTTTTTTGTTCGTTTTTTTTACATGCAGATTTAATCTGGAAATGTTTTTTTTTTTATTTTTTATTTTTTAAATTAACTTTATTTTTCAATTTTTAGTAGTAAGTGAGGGATTTTTTGTTTACTTTTAAGTTCAAGTTTGTATATGTAGGTTTAGTCTTGAAGTTTTTTTTTTTTTTTTAAATTAACTTTATTTTTCAATTTTTTGTGGTAAGTTTATGTTTTAGTGGTAAGGTTTTGTTTACTTTTTAGTTCACTTGAGGTACGCATGATGGTATAGATCATCATGATATCCTGATGGTATCCTAATTTTTAGTTCAAGTTTGTACAGGTAGGTTTAATCATGAAATTGTTTTTGATTTATTTTTTTTTCATAAAAAGCGCCTGGTTGATTTCAATCGAATTTTCATGGGACTATCTCTAAATTATGACTTACTGATCAAAAAAAGAATCATCAAAATTGACTCATAACTGAGGGAGTAATTGCGTATCAAACCTAAAAAAAAAACATTCGAACTGAGAAACTCTTCCTTTTTGAAGTCGGTTAATATATAAAAGAAAAAAAAATGGAAATATCATTAGAAATCAATAGGATAAAACAAACCAATGGAATTGAATTTTTGAAATGAAAAGTCAATTTAACGTCCTTAAATGCATCCCATAATAAAAAGAACCGATTACATATCCGTTTGTAACTTTTACTGTAATCGTTACTGATTTCGTATCACTTCAACAAAATCCTTAGTCATGTCGATAGTAATAGGTATCATAATCATGAAGGAATTATTGTCAGAGATTGGCCGACTAGTCAGCGATTAGTCGGCCAAAATCGCCGACTAGTCATTTATATTACAAGGCTTAAATATGAAAAATAGGTTGATTGGAATGAAAAAATGACCTTTATTGATTTTAATTTTTATTTTAGATCCATCTTTACGGTTTGTTTTTTAATCCAGGAATAGGAACTCTTTTATTTAGTTTTTTTAAACAGAGTTCAATTATTATACAAGTTATATTAACAAAATTAATTCGATAACTTCCACAATACTTAATAAAGAACTTAGGTAAACTAGTTTTTTTTAAAATCAGGGTTTTGGTTTTATTGATTCGTCAAATAAAGTCCTTAAACACGATATCTTTTTCGGAATGATTGAATTCAAAATCTGACAATTAACTCTCTAAGCTGAGTAAAATGCTAGTAAAGTGCTGAGTACTAAAGTAAAGTGCTGATTTTTGCTTTATTTGTCTAAATAAAAGACTCTATTAGATACCAGCTTGTCTGTAAAAAATAGAAGAAAAAATTAATTATTAAAAAAAAAACACGTAGCTTCATGCTAGGCTATAAAGCTATAAACAGAGTCCTTCGAACCTTGCCGATGTCACCCGAGTTCCAACGGAAGCATTGATTGGTTTTGCCAACTAGTCATATATATTCGTATATATAATAATGTTAGTCTGTGGTGGAAAGTTTTGTTGTATTCAGTAGAGTTTTCTGAAACAAGATTGTTGGGGAATTTGAAAATTTGGCATTATTCCAAATAGACGACTTCTCAAAGATCTCCCAGAATTAAAGATTGAAAACACATGCCTTTCCACCGACGAAATTCCTCTTCACTGACTAATAGATATAAACAATTGGCATCCCACACTTTACACCCAAGATGCAGAATTATCTCTGTTGCTTATACCGACTGTATCGGTTTATATGTATTGTAACCAACCAAATAATTGATTATATATATTTTTTTGATAAACCAGATAATTATACGTTAAACAAAATTAACTGGAAGGGGATATATATCTGATCAAAACAGTTAAATATTTATTTTATTAATTTTTAAGTCTATAATTAGAAAAATAAAATTATAAAATTCATAATCCCCGATGGCAGTACTTAGTTTTCAATTATTTGGTTGGTTTTGAAAAATTAGTGAAATGTTTAATCGTATTTATTAAAGAAAAGAAAATTTGCATTATTGTTTGAAATAATTCATTTTATTATTCAAATATTGCAGGCAACGGTATGCTTAGAATATTTCAAAGTTTTGGATCCAGTGGTCTAACAAAAATAATGTTTATGTTCTTAATAATAATAATAAAACGTTTCCTTGAATAACTATTTAAACTTGTAGTCAAATTAATAAAATAATCAAAATATATTTTAAAATATTATGTTGTTTATTAAATACAAGTAGTGATCTGACAAAAGACATCTGGTGATCAAGGTGGCAGTGAGGAGTGAGAAGGACATATGATATCTCTTCTCAAGGCAAAAATTAAGAAATAATCATTTAAATAAAGAAAATTTCATGATAAGTAACAAAGTGAATTATAATTTGTGACAGAGCAGCGAATATCTGATTGTCCTGGTAAAGAAAAATTGTAGGTTACGCGAATTAATTTTGTTTTTAATGAACTAATAAATTTACGCTGAATGTAAAGCCAATAGTTAAGTTTTTGTTGAAAAAAACTATTAATTATCACAGGTTAATGTTATATTTAGATATTATTACTAGTGTCAAATATTATTAAAAAAATGTTCAGTAATTTTTAAATGAAATATTTGTTGTAACAGTAATTTTATGTATGTTTTACAAGATATTGATTTGTTCTCAAAAACATTTTCGTTGTTTTAATTTCATTTAAATAATTAGAAAAAAAAATGAAATATTTTAATACATGTTGTAAATTAAATTATTATGCATATAATTTCATCGTGAAATATCCCTCAGATGTATTCCAAATGTATTGTATTCCAGCATAAGTTATTACACCAAAATAAGTATTTTATTTTTATTTTAATAAAATCTCTTTATCTTTATACATTTTTAAAAAATAAAAAATCTATTCTTTTTTTTTAAAAGATCTACTACAGTATGATTGTTATATTTACTGCTACTTATACTGCGTATTTGTGTTTTTTTGTTTCAATATAAGAGGCAGAACATCCATTTAAAGCAGTTAAAAAATGAATTGAAAAATAGAGGACATTTTGAGGAAGATAAATTGACTACAGACAATAAAATATATTTACGATATCCGCTTCTGTATAATCCTACATAATCACAGTTAGACCAATCTGTACTTCGCCTCAAACTCTACCCCTACAAAAGCTACACCACCTCCTTTGTAATATAAAAATTAAATTATTTCATAATTCAAATTAATACCTACTGAATGGTTTTGAATAAAGTTTAAGATTATGATTCATAGTTCGTTAACCAAACCTTTTTAATCATGGGCTTGTCTCCTCAGATGCGATTACTCTGTAGCGTTCGTTCAAGCTTTATATCGGGACGAAATATAAAATGATTTTATTAAAGTTACCTCAGGAACTTGATTTATTTTTTTTAATTCACTCCATTGCATTAAATTAAGAGTTTCCACTTTGTTTGAATTCTATTTTTGGATCATTATATTTTTTTTAAATATTCAACTTATCTTCCAAATCAGTTGGCGAAAGCCTTATTTATATACCTATATCATTTTTTTTCCTCTCATTTATTTTTCAATTTCAGCGAAAAAAAAAAAAATTGGAATTTTGTTTTTTTTTAGTTTATTCCTGAGATTAGATAGGTACTAAAGCAAGTTGGTTCTACTTATTTCAGGTGGGTAAAATAAGTATTCATGCACCACATTTTTTTCGGTATAAGTACAATTAATAATTTATTGGACACGGAATAACTGATGATTAGAATAAAATCAGCATTTTGCATTAATTCATACCAGCAAGGAAATGAAAAACCCATACAATGTAATTTAAGAAAAAAAAAAACAATTATTTTTCAGCAAAGAATTTATTCGTACAGCAAAAGATGCCTCTAATAATCAATCCCTTTTAAGTTCTTTTTCAGATGAATGTTTTTACCTAATATTAATCCTTTGCTCTTATGTAAAAAAAATATTTTAAGGTGAATGCATTTGTTTAATTATTCACTGAAAGATAATTCATCCAAAATGGGATGAAAATCAAAAGAATTGAGCTCTGCTTGCTAAGAAAAATTGTTGAACATTTCCAACAAGGATTGTCTTCGATATATCGGTGGAAAGTCAAAATTGTCTCATTCGACCGTGCTATACATTATTAGTATTTAAGACTGGATTAATGGACAATAAAACGTTTGGATCTCTATCGGTTTGAGAATCACGAGAAATTGTGCAATTATCGTCATAAAATTCCAACATAGTTTCTAAATCAATTCCAATTATTATAAAATACAATAAACACGTTGCCCCCACAAACTGTCAGTAATAGACTCCATGAAGCAGATTACGAAGGAAGCGTAAGTGAAAAACCCTTCATAACTGAAAAAGACGAAACTGGAAGAAAGGATTACGGTCCATCCCGGAAGCATGTCATAAAATCGCTCTCATTCAGATGAAAGCAAATTTAATATTTTTGGATGCGATGTGGGGAAATTTGTCTGGAAAAGAGGGGCAAAGCTTTAATAAAAAAATTGCAACTAACTGTGAAGCATGGTGGAGATAACATAAGGGTTTAGGGTTGTCTGAGGGAAAGTGGGGTTAGTGAACTCGTTATTTTCGATAAAATGTTTATGGTAATGTAGAGAAGTATGTGAACATGTTGCGAAGCAACTAAAAAAAAGTGTAGGAAAATTAGGGATTGAGGACAGTTATTTGTTTCATTAGGACGATGATCCTAAGAACACTGCCAAAAAAACTAAAGAATGGCTGCTGTAAAATGTTCCTAGGATGTTCCTAACACCACCACAGTCACCAGACTTTAACCCATTTGAAAATCAATGGACATTACTTGAATCGGATATAAGAAAAATTAAATGCTTATCATGCAAAGATTTAATTTTCAATCTCAAAAAATCTTGGGCAGAAATCGACCTTTAGGATACCTGCAAAATTGTTGAACCAGTGTCTAAGAGGCTTCAAGCCGTGAAAGCTGTGAAGGGTTGTCCAACCAAGTATTGAACTGTTAAAAAAATAAAACATATTTTTATAGATAAATTACTATTGTTAAATAAATTTCCTGAGATATGTATGAATACTTTTTTTGCGTATTGGTTTTGAAATTTTCGTGTTATTCAAATTAAACTGTTATTCAATTTTTTATACACATATGAATTAATGGAAATATAGTTATATTTCCATACATTGTATAGTTTATACAATGTTATATATCTAGTTGTTATGTGTTTAAAAATAAATTAGGCGTACTTTACCTCAAAAACTATGTTTATGAATACTTTTTTTTCACCGCTGTATATTGTTGATATTTTGTTTTATTTGGGTGACCTGATGACAATAAATGAAATAATAAAAACTGTTTAGGACTTCTTGAATACATAGTGTGACTACTACAATGATCTACTAACAAACTATATTTAATGTGATATCATCCTTAGGAGATTTTAGCCAGAGCAAAGCCAGTATTCACAAACGACCTGGCTGTATAAACGTACACTGCGGTAGAGGGTGGTTTGGCTCGGTGGGACATAAGGTCAGGAGTTTCGTCACCGGGGACTCCCTCCACGCCCACACAAAGGTTTTGTGCCCGACGTTAGCCCTACCCCTCTCAATGGGCTCAACTCTAATTACTAACGGCAATATTATACAGTGCAATTCATCTGTTTATAAGGGTATCATTTAATGGCCTGAGATTAGTAATAAAGGCCTATAATTATTAATAATCATTTGTATCTATTTACTGCTCTATGTAAATATTACAATATACAGGGTGAGTATCTCTTAGTCTAAAAAAAAAAAAAAAATAGGGTAAAACTAGATCAAAAATGTAGTAAAATGACGTAGACCTCACCTTTCTATTCCAATCCGTTGCAGATATACGATAAATCAAAGACTTTTTTAAGGAAACTACCATAAAAGCTGTAATATCTCTATTTTGTTTAAATATTATTCAAATTTTGACCAAATTTTCGGATTTAGCATTAAATTTTCTAAAAGAGCAGAGTAAACGTAACATTGAATTTTACAAACTTGGTATCTAAAGAACAGCTTGATCTTCTCCTTATTTGGGGAAGTCACAATGTCTTATATTTCTTCAACGGTCACCCTTTTTCGAAAAAACTATCCACAAAACTGCAAATGTCACAAAACCTTGCAAATTTAATACGCTTTCGAATGATATGTTAAACGTAAGAAATGCCTTCCCCTTACAGACTCATCAACCCATAAATTCACCGCAAAATTGAGATCTATGTTCATTATCATTGGATTTAAACATTTCATTGAAAATCTAATAAAATAAATCCTATAATAATAATAATAAATAAATAAATAAATGTAACAACATAAGATCCCTCTGATCTGGTTATTGACAGTTTTCCTTTATTTTCTATTAAACAATAATTTTTTCTTTGTTCTTTAGGTCACAAGTTTGTAAAATTCAAGGCTACAGGTACTCAGCTGTTATAGAAAATTCAATGCTAAATCCGAAAATGTGGTAAAAATTTGAAAAATATTTTAACAGAAAGGAGATATTACAGCTTTTATGGTAAAAAAACGTGGTTCCTTAAAAATGTCTTGGATTTATCGTAGATCTGCAACAGATTGGAATAGAAAGGTGAGGTCTGCGTCATTTTACTACATTTTTGATCTAGTTTCATAAAATTTTTTTTTTTTTACATTAAGAGATACTCACCCTGTATATTTACATATACCTCCTATTCCCAACCTTTTCATGATCAGTGATCCTATAATATTCTACCCCTCAGTCAAAAATCTTGGAATAATTTATTATGAACCCTATTCTGGAAAAACCACAAAACTTTCCGCCGCACTATCCTTATTCTAAAGCGTTTCAATTTCTCCACCTTCTAACTTTCGAAAACCGCTGGTTAGTAGTTACCCCTCTCATCTTCCCCCCCTTCAACTATTGTTGTGCTGTATATGGGTTCTGGGAGGCTCAAAAGACTGTTTAACCGAGGAACGTCCACGTTCCACAATTTTATGCGGAATTAAAGTGGCTCTTTCCTTCCTATCGTCTCCCCAATTTTCTGATATCCCTTCTCTGCCAAATCGTCCAATCCCAACTTCCACCTTACATTTCTAAACTTCTTCAGCTCAAATCTTCAGTTCTTACCCGCCAAACCCATTCCAGCCAATCTGCTGCTATTGACAGATCTTTCCATATCTGATCCTCTTCTATATGGAACTCCATTCCTTTCACCATTCTCAATTCGAATACCCTTTTCACTTTCAAATATCACTTATTTTAGTTATATAAAATGTGAACTGTTTATATACATGAAATTTTATTGTTTTAAATATGAATCAAAAGAATCCAATTTTATTGTATAATATGAATCAAAATATTTCTGTTACTTTTTACTATCTTTCTGTTTATTTATTATTTAATTACTTTTAATTGTTATTCTATTCTAAATAATATTATTTCATAATCAATTTATGACTCTGAAGCCTCTTGATATTACATATTTTTTTATTCTTAAGGGTCTTTAGGATAAATAAATAACTTATTTATTTATAACAGTAATATAATATACATACTATTTAACGTGATAATTTGACTATTGTATACTGTAATGCATTTTTAATATATAGAGGTATAAAAAAATATTAATGATTAGTAATTGTTATAATGTTAAAAGTTGAAAATAAACATTAAAGGGTAGTGGTAAGAGTTCGGGAATATATAAATAAATATCAGGTCCACATAAAGTGCAGAAGGAAATAAGGCATTGTACTCAATTATCAGTGATGCGATAAATAACTTTTCTTACCAATTATTAATTAATCGTTAATTAAAAGCCAATAATTAGAATAGTACTACTTCAGTTGAGGTACGCATAATTGTATATAAGGATCAATACTATTAGGATTGATGAACTATTTCCGACTACTATTGACATTTTTTTTTTAACTAGTTAGTTTCGAATGTTTAAAGCATATAAATATTTCAAAACAGCATCACTATGCTAAATAGGTTATATATATTACACGTTTTACATACCAGACTTAAAGACAAGAAACTGCTCGTCGTTTTCGACTTCACCAACACTTACAATACAAGCGTTCAAAGCTCCCAATAAATTACAAATGACTTACATGATAGTAATTATACCCATTTGGACATACGGAGTTGAGCTTTGGGGGCTTCACTAAACATTTAAATTCTTCTCATATCCAATCCTTATAATCCAAATTCCTTCATAAAATTCTTAATGCCCCACAGGATATTACAAAAAAACTTATCCAAAATGATTTTAATGTTCCATATGCTGCCCATGCCCACCATACCCACTCGAATCTCCCAAGTTGTCTCACACTCAATTCTCAATAATCCTCCGAGGCGTCTGAAAAGAAGATGGCTGAGAGACTTTGTGATGTAGAAGTTTTATTGAAGTGCTATTAGTGGGTAGTCCTTTACATGTTATTGAGATGCCATTGTAATAATTTTCCTAAAATTCACTTGTAGTATATAATTTATGCAGTTATAAATTTCAAAAAATAAAATAAATAAATATATGTAAATGCAAGACAAAAATTGGACATGTTGATACTGACTTGAGGAGACAAAATGAAAAGGACTTTTGAAAGCTGTCAGGACCTACAGTAGATTGAATGTAAAGATGCGAAAGGGCCATGGTAGGTACGAGGGTTGTCCTATCGGTTTTCCCTATGACTCGTTTGTTTTTTGAACGTTTAATGTTCGAAACTAGTTTTAAAATAAATAAATTCTAATAAGTCAGTGGAAATTAATTCATCATTCCTAATAGAATAGAATGGGTTTATATAACAGATAGAATCAAATAGATCATATATTCTCAGACATCAATAGATGTCTACGCGCTATTGTGTCACTAAGGACAAGGTCTATATTAGTAAAGGTGGAATGTATATATTGTGTATATATACATATATATATATATATATATATATATATATATGTATATATATATATACATATATATATATATGTATTACAAATTGCTTTTATATTTACTGTTGATAAATGTATTCAGAAATGTATGATGTTCATACTGTTTAAAATAAAGTTCGTAAACAAGTAATAAAAAGATAATTTGTAAATAAAATGTCAGGGCACTATTGAATATAAAACTTTATCCTGGAATGTATGCAAAGATATTGAAGAGGCCATAGGACTAGCAATATCAGCCGGAAGCTCAAGTTTATTTTTAGAAATAACAGGTCGAGAGGCACCTTATTGTTTTTTCCGGAAAACGTGGGCGAGGATTGTATTCAGTCGATCCCGTGAAATTCACATTACTTTTATTTGTTCTGTAAGCTTAAACAATTTATCCGTTAATTTATTATTTTAAGTCTGAACGATCTAATTCAATCGCCACCATAATACATATGTTATCTATGTAAAGTTAATAATCTATTAAAAACATTATAAATTAACAACTTACTATAATTATTACAAGTTTATTTTTTGCTAATTTACCTATATTTAGAATTGATGAATTGTTTACCACTTCTACTGGTATTTTTCATTTGAAGACTTGTCTTAAATTTTAAACATTCATCATCTGTCCTAAAAACATTTAAAAAATGTCATAGCACTTTGCTACATACTTTATACATATTAACATCTTTAAAAATATAGGACAAGATTCAAATATGTTGATACTCAACTAAGGAGAGAAAATAAACTTCTGGAAGGTATCAGGTCCTAGGGCTATGAGCGTAAATAGACTTAAGGGTCAGGTAGATGGATTGTCCTTTAGGTTTCCCCTATGACTGGGTGGCACCCTATTATGTATTTATTTCTATTATGAGTATTAAAAGGGTAAGGGTGAAGGACAGCTTAAGAGTTTGTGAGATAACCTATTAGGACACTTAGATCCCTGATAGACATTACTTAGGGTAGCAGTTTTGAAATAAAGGAATAAAATATTCAAAGGAAGAAACGCAAGTATGATGCCGGCAGTACACACTCGCCGAGGCGCTCGACGACGAGGCCACCCGAGCCGAGCGGAAGCGAGCTCTGTACACGAATGGTGCAAGTACACACTCGCCGAGTGCCTCGTGGACGAGGGAAGCCGGAGATGGTAGTTAAAAACATTCATCGGAACAGGACTGGATAAGTCCAAATTTATTTGATACTTTCTGATTGGTTATTTACTTTAAGCGAATTTTCGAACAATATTTAGCTACTTTAATTAACTACTTAGAATTTCTTTAATTAGAAGTTGTAAAAACCCACTTAAATAACTTTTTAGGATTCCATTAATTAGTTATATATTAGTTAATTTGTACATTTTATTTATTGCTTTTATATATATATATATATATATATATATATATATATATATATATATATATATATATATATATTTTAAAATATAAAAAATATATTGGCTTAATCAATAAAATAAATTGTCTAAATGAAGCCAATATGGAATATTTTTTTTCTCTAGTTCTTAGTTTATCTTTTTTTTCTTTATTTCCTTAATTAGTAAGGAACTGGAAATTGAATGAGGGAAGCGTTGGAATGTGATTAAACGAAACGAAGGGGCCAATTTAAGATTTGCTTCGGAAAAGAAGCAGTTGGAGGATTCCGGAGGTGGAGAAAGAGGCTTCATATGTAAGACTAAGATGCAATCAGGAATATATGGTAGAGATGGACACCACGACGCTGACTCAGATCAACACCTTAGATAAGTACGCTATAATATCAAATACCATGTAATAAACGATTATTGTAAAATGTGTGCTGTCCCTCAAATAAATAAACTGTAAGAGCATTCATAGTTTCTTATCTCTAGAATCATAATGCCAAATACACTATATTCGTTAATACAGTGAAACTCCGATTATCCGGACTAATTGGGGCCGAAATTGATCCGGATACTCAAAAATCCGGATAATCAGATTTACTATTGAATTAGTGTATTGAAATAATAAATATAGACATATGTAATGTTTTAACTATGTATTTTATTGAATAATTGAAAATGTGGCTAGTTTTAAAATTATATTTTGTAACAACAAAGTTTAGTTACCATGTCGGAAATTGTGGATGTTCCGACACAGAACTCATCCGCCAATTTTTTTCCCAGATTCGCCTTTCCTAGGACGTTCTACAATGGAGAGTTTTTCGGACTCAGTTGATACAACACATTTTATTTTAGGTGCCATACCTCTTTAAGTAGACTGAGCAAAACCAATATAGGATGGATGTGCTAAACTTATAAAAATTCACTAAGTCCGTTTAATCAGAACTTGATTGTTTTGAGGTGTGGGCTTCGCCACTACTTCTGAGACGCAGTTCCGGTAGATTCAGCTTGGTCTATCGATTTTTATTTGTTATATCGTGTCATGTAAACTAATAAGACGGGACCAATCGTATTTTACGTGAACTAGGAATCACGGCCTACATTAACTGTTTTTATCAAGTATAAAAAAAAAAAAAAAAAATTCAAAGCCATGCGGATAATAGGATATCCGGCCGGATAATTGGAGTTTCACTGTACTTAAAATTATACTTCTAAATGCTACCACATGAATTGGTTTGCACGATGGTATGGTAAGGATCCATCCAATAAATTAGATATCAATAGATTGGGCTATTGTTTCATCAGGGACCTTAATTAATATTGATTAAGTATCAAATAAGCTCCCAAGTTATTGAAAAACAAAGCCCCTTTCCAACTTTGTTGGATTTTGGGCCGTAACTATATTTCTTTCAGTGTATAACTATATAAAATCTATATTTTTTTTTGACTTTTTATTTTGTATGAACAAAGGATGAGTTGATTACAGGATGTTAAGAGCACTGATGGCTGATCATTTCCTTGCTTGTCATTGTGGTAGTGCACTTCAGCTATTGTTTGTCCTCATTGCAGATAGTACATGGACATCATTTGGGCTCACTTATATCAATATTTAAATCTATTGTTGATAAGCCATCATATTACTTTTACATAAATAAATTTATATAAAATTTACGGAAAAAATATGCAGCTATCAATAATATTGAAATTTTCGAAGATTTCCATTGAAGGGAGTAAGAAAGAATTTTGTTGAAAGAAGAGTTCCAGTTCAATATTAAGAAATTATTAAACCAAAGTAAGTTTTAACTTATGGAGTACAGTGAATTATGATTTGCGAATAGCTGATCTAAATAAAAAAAATAGGATGTACTATTTAATTTTTTTAGTTCATGGACTAATAAATTCTTACTGAATTTTAAGCCAATTGTAAATTTCGTTGAAAAAACTTTAAATTATTAAAAGTAAATGTTGGAGCTCGATGGCCGAGTTGGGGCGAGGATCTCAGTGCACTCGGCACAGAAGGCCGTAGGTTCGAATCCCACCTGGGCGGGTTAAAATTTTTTTCTTGGTAGACTACGGAATGAATCTTGGGGAGCCAACTTGGCTAGAATAGGTTCGTAACCTGTAGGATAGCCCGTCCTCCCTGCCCTTGTTTGAGTACATAAGGATATTAAGACCCTTTATTTATTGTAAAAGTAATTTTTTTAAGGTTTTATTGTAAACTACCTCATCCGGCGAACTTTGTACCGCCTAACAGTCAATGAATGTTGCGTTAACTTTAACTAATTAGTAAAAGTTAAGTTAATTAAGTTAATACTATTAAGTTAGTATTTATAAACATAAGTAGCTAGCCCGACAGACGTTCTGTCTTACTTGTAAATATTCAATTCGGACTAGAATAAAAACTAAAATAACAACTGTACTTCCAATGAATAATGTTTATTGTAATATACCACAATATTCAATTTATTTTTTATCATTATGTATTTTTATTTGATTTAGTCATTTCATCAAGAAAAGTCTGAGTAATCAAGTTTTTGATTGAAAGCTATTTATTGAAGTGGATTTGGAAACAGGATGTTTTTGTTTTTCCATCTGATGCGTACACAAATAAATCAGGTTTTCCGACGCGTGAGAAGGTCACAAACAGCTGTCCATGTGGGAAGCATGAATTTACTGAATTCAGACCACACAGTTGTAGCAATTTTTCTTGAACTTTGTTGATGGTCATTGCAAAGGCGAGTCTCCTAATCGAAACATAGTCTTACTAACTCAGAAACCTTCGCGGGGATGCTTCCAACCGTTCCCTAAAGTTTCATTGCAATCGGATGAACGACTTAGGAAGGCGTACAAGACGAACAATAGAGACGTTCATTCATTTTTATTTATATAGATTAATTTTGTGCACATATATTTTTTTGATGTTTGAATTTCATTCATGAAGTCTGAACAAAATTGAAATATTGTTTTTTTACACTCTGTAAATACAGTTTTTTTTTTTTTTTAATTTATTATTTATATATGTAATTAGATGGAGAAAACATCCCACAGATACTTTATTTTTTATTTTATTGTTTTTGATGATATCCTATCCTATATAGCAGCTCTTATATTAATACATTCTAAAATAGTTTTATTCTACAATAGAGAATTGACATAGAGACAATTCATCCTCCTTGACCAGATACAGAATAAGGAAACTGTGAAATTTTTGTTTCTGTTTACCAATATTGTAAACAAAAAAGAAGGAGTTTCTTCTAGAATGCTTAACTTCTCCTAGAATACTGAAAGAGAAAATAATTCTAGAAACTATTTATCTTGCTTACTGAACAAACTAAATAAATTGTACCTAGAAAATTTATTCACAAGTTCTTGAGATCTGTAATGTATACTTAAGCCTGGTTGGGTTTTATAGTTTCCTGGAAGCAGTGAGATGCGTCAATGGAATAAGATCGGAGATTTTCGGAACGGGAATGAGATACAGTGAACCGTTCTATTCTCGACCCTCAGTGGCACTGCCAATGTCCTCGCCTGTTTTACGTTTTGATATCTTTGGCAGTTCCCCAACGCGGTCCACCGTCTCTTCTCAAATGATTCGGCCTTTGGACCTTAACGAAGCGATGAATGGACTGGTTTAGTTAATGAAAAATAAACACTTCAACCTGATTCTATTTTCAGAAAACCTGGAGTGTTTATCATGCCTATTGAATTTCCAAAAATAGCATCAGGTACTGAATTTTATTCAGACTATTAGCTGCTGATTTGGTTCACGTCAGCAGCATATGGAACATTAAGATCTTTATGGATAACTTTGTGACATAATAAGGAGCATTGAGGGTTTTATGATGCAATTTGGATTGTTAGGATTGGATACGAGATGAATTGGATGGTTTAGTGGAGCCCTAACCCCATCGTAATAAAAACCTTTTTATGTTTATATTTATATTTGCTCTATAGTACCTGCCTATATATCCTTTAAGTCTACACTTAAAAGATCTTTGTAATAGAAGAACTATAAAGAAAAATTTAGATAGGTGCCAACTTCAGCATGATGCAAACCATGGTTCCAAATGTGCTTTTAATTTTTTAGTTTTTTTTTTTGTTTTATTTTTTACCAACCTTGTATCATTGCTTACTTCGATTAAAAGTTCCGAGAGAAACATTAAAATACGGATACGAGCAGAATTGAAAGGTTTAGTGGAACCCCAAAGCTCAACGCCATATGTCCAGATGGGTCTAATTAATGTCATGTATATAAATCTTTTGTAACTTGGATTTGAACGCTTGTTTAGTAAATATTGGAGTAATCGGAAACGACGAGCAGTTTCTTGCTTTTTAAGTCTTTTATGTGGGTTTTAATAGTATTCTTATGAAAGGATATTTAAAGAAAACACGACAGCCAAGGATCAACTCTTTAGTTCCGTATTGGTCAAATTACTGTCATGCCAATAAGCCTTTTTATTTGTAACTTATTGAGAGCTTGTCTAGTAAATGTTGCTGTAGCGGGAAACGACGAGCTGTTTGTTGTCTTTTCAGTATGGTATGTGGATTCTAAGTAAGTCATTTGTCCAGATGGAGTCCTAGGTAGCGGATCATTTTAAAGTGGATATACAGTAATTGTTGGGGTAAGGGCTTTTCACTATGAAAGAAACAGGCTGCTACTCATGTGTTTAGGTAAAAATACCCCTCTACTTGGAAATAATTCTCTAAAAGAGAAAACTTTTCATATATGTAGTACTAGCAGCCAGTAAGAACCTATCAAAAATCAACTTTCGTGCATGTTGTGCTGCGGCCGCCATCGTGGGAACATGCGGCTGATATTCACTTTTTTGACCATATTTCAATAACCGTTTAAAATAAAAAATGTTTTAAACAAAAGTTAAAGAACATAAAAAAAATACATCTTTTCAGCCCTCATAAATTTTGTCTTTTCTCTAACGTTTATCGAGAAAAACTTAAATTAATATTAACGAAACTTGAATTTTAAAGGAATTTCTGCAGTTGAAGTTGAAAATTCATTTTAATACGTTCATTTATCTTCAAGGTTTGGCATTTAAACATTCTTATGATTGAAATTCAATGTATTTATTAGTTTTCTACTATTTAAAAAAAAATAATATCTAAGTAAAAAAAGGAAAACATATATAAATATAACATTTTGATTGTTCATCTTGTTTTTACTATATTCCATTGCTTAATTGAGTTACCTGGGTTTACTTTAGTGTACATTAATGTCTTGGTAATTTATCGCCTAATGTCGTAGTAATTTATTATTTTACAGCTGGTTTTATTCGTCCTTTTATTACATCTGCAACTGTTCTGCAATAAAGTTTACAATGGTAAAACTACAGAACCCATCTGTACCAAATTTTAACTACATCATCTTCATAGTTCTAGGAAGGTTTAGAAATAATAAAATTTTCATTAAAAAAAATTAAATCTACAATATTGAGTAGCAGAATTGAGGTTTGACATACTATTGTATACATGGAGTTATAGACAAGTGGAGGGGCTTAGCTCTCAATAGCCAGGGCAGGTAGCCGTTTTGGTGTGAACCGTATTATCAGTATATTAACCTCTTATCAGTTCAAATTTTGGTTTCCTAGGCTTTATACTGCTGTTATTTCATTTTAGGGATTTATTTACTTTAGTGTTTTACTTATTTTATTTATTACGAACCCTTTCAATCGCCCTAGCCCATATGTTATGCAAGTCGCCAGTTGGGCATAGTGGGCGTGGCCGGTTAATGTTTCGGTCTCTCCCCTCACGGAACAATATACGGGAAGGGCCTCACCATAGTACTATAACTCCATAGTTGTATACTTTTAAGGTTAGAAATAAAAATCTAAGCAGATAAAATTAATAAAATAATTCCTGCCGAGTAAAATATAATTTATTATTATTGAATCAATGTGCGTTGAATCAAATCGTCAATGCTAATTTTGTTGATTCTTCTGTAACATCGTGCGTACCTCAAGTGATTGTTTAAAACATTCAGACTAGATTTTATCTTTATATTGCCACTCTTGTTTACTGTATCTTCATCCATTTTAACTAGAAAGTATATAAAGTATATAAAGAAATGTCCATATGATTAAAAAAAACAACAAAGATTTATTTACTATTTATATTTTCCGCTGTTCTGCTAATTTTAACGTCTACGCGGTATAGGTTTTCCACTTCCATGCCTGATACAACAAACAATGCAATGAATCATGTCGTTATAAAGGATGCTGTATAAGAAAGTATAAGTTGCTATTGATAGAAAAAGTTTATTAAGTAAGTAGGGAACCGTGTCAGCTATAAATATTGGAAGCAATTGCTCCGCAAGTCGTTAAGCCACGTGCTCTCAAGTATTCAAACTGAGAACTGAGGAAGTGGAAATACCATCAGGCTGATTGAGATTTATACTTTTGAATTGTTGGCAGCGAGGATCTCTAAAGAAATTTGTAAAAATCACTCGATAAATTGTCTTTAACAACAAAAGTTATAATTGTAAATTACAACTCTAAAAACATTGTTAAATTAGCACATAAATATATAATTTCATTCAGAATCTAGTCAGGGTCTTTGTGTAATGTTCTATTGACACTTACAGTACATGTAATGTAAACATTAAATTGAATAAATACCAATCATTAATAACTTTGACACTATGATAAAAGTGTATTTTATTTTTTAACTTGTATATTGTTGCCTTTTATTACTTTATTTCATATATTTTATGGCTGAACATTGTAAAAATTTGACAATTTTTCGATATTGAAGAATAAGAAACATTAGGCGAGATACATGCCCGAAATACTAAATAACATTGCAATATGATTACTATGTAACTTTATGTACACTATCGATCTGTGGGTATTACTTTTCCTAAACAAAATCAGTAGAAATAAAAAGATCTTTGTTAAAAATAAAAAGACTTCACAAATTTAATACAGTTTTAATGTTTCACCCAGAACATTTAATTGAAGTAAAGGATAGGAAAGATTTTTATAAATGTTTTCTGTCCTTAGAAAAATATGCATATATTTTTATTATATAAATAGTTGTATATTCACGACAAGGTGGGTATAAAAAAAAAAAATGATTACCATATTTGGAACCATGGTCTGCATCATGTTGAAGTTGGCACCTATATAAATTTTTTTTTTTAATTCTTCTATTACAAAGATCTTTTAAGTGTAAACTTAAAGGATATACAGGGTGAGTACCTCTTAGTGTAAAAAAAAAAAAAAAAAAAAATTGAGTGATACTAGATCAAAAATGTAGAAAAAGGCCGCAAACCTCACCTTCCTATTCCAATCCGTCGCAGATATGCGATAAATCTAAGATTTTTTTGAGGAAACCACGTTTTTTACCATAACAACTGTAATTCCTCCGTTTTATTTAAATATTTTTCAAACTTTGACCACATTTTCGAATTCAGCATTAAATTTCCTATAAGAGTAGAGTACATGTAACCTTGAATTTTACCAACTTGTGACCTAAAGAACAGCTTGATCTACATATTATTTAGGGAAGTTACAATGTCTTATATTATTTCAACGCTCACCGTTTTTTGAAAAAACTATCCATATAATGCCAAATGTCACAAAAACGTACAAATTTAATTAGATTTCGAATGATATGTTAAAAGTAATGATTATGTTTCGATTTCATGGAGAAATTTACTTTTAAAACAAGCGAATATCATTCATTGTCAGCGTATATAAATATTCAGGTTTTGCATACTACGCACCGTTTTCGAGTTATGAGCGCAAAACACAAAAAAGGGACCTTCCGTGCCCCTCCCCCTTTCCTGTTTCCAGGCCCGAAAAATCTAGGACTTTTAATATGTTTACTTTCTAACTACCCTGAACATGTTTCCGAAGAAAAACCTTGGATTACAGAAAACTCACTCTACACACCATTTCAGTCTTTCATTGACTGGACTAATTGTAAAATACCTCTGAGCCATAGATTATTAACGTTAATCTGCACATAGAGGTATTCGTTTAGGGACATATTTACAGAATAAGGTAATAGTCAGTAATACTTTCTATACGTACAGTAAATACGGGCTCTGTTCAAACTGGATCATTTATTCTATTTCTAGCATTTGTGGCTATAATAATTATAACTTTCGTTATAATTTTACTTACGTGTTATTATTTAGAGGGAAATTCCAACATTGGGATCAAATTAACTTATAATTGAACAGATACGACTGTCGTATACACAGACAGCGAAAAAATGCACACGTTGGAATTTCTTCACTTTTTCATAAATATTTATCTTCAATAAGACAGCCTTAGATGAAGCTGTTTGTATTTTTAAAACGGGAGAATGTAACTGGAGTTGTGTGCCTGGTTCGTGTTCCTGGTTGGCTTGAGGTCTCTGTTTATTTCAGCACTTCCTGGATAATGTATTTACCGAACTGACCACATCCTCCGGTCTCTTGCAAACCGGTGGTCGGGTGCCAATAGCTGCTTTGAGGAGCTTCTCAACCGTTTCTGCTTTTAGAATTTTTGATGTTCTATCTGACCGTATTTCTGAATTTCGCAGTAGCGGGATGAATATGTAATCTGAATAATGTCAACGATTACGGTTATTAGTGCTTCAATAGCAGTTCAATATTAGATTGTATTGTTCTATATTCATCCCATTTAGGGCCGAGACTAGAATTAGTTTTGATGGTACCCTTACACAAGCATGTATCCAGCCCCTATGCTCGCCTAGAATACCTTTAATCGATTCTAACCTTGTTCCGATTTATTTCGGTGTCTTAGTCGCTACTTTTCGGGGGGGGGGGGGGGGGGGGGAGGTCATTTACGGAGAAACTCTAAATCCTTGTTCAAAGTAATATTAACTTCTCCTCACCTTCTGACATTAAAATGAGAAGTAAGAAAATACCAAAACATAAGACACTAAATCAATGTTGAATTAATATTATATTAAATCAGAATTAATATAATGCTAAATCACGAGTAATGTTAACTCCTGATAAATATTCTGATGTCAGGGATGTGTAAATAACGAATTATAAATATAAAAAACACAGAATCGTTGTTGAAAGTTATGAAGTAAATTTCTGATATATTTTCTTAAGGGAAATGGAAATAAGAGATTATGGAACCTGTGATATACTTTCTCACATTTATTTTCAGATCGATGTGCTTTATTAAATTAATAATACAATCTGTCTCACTTTAAGGCAACAAGTAACATGGACGACAAAGAATCCATTCACAAAATAAGTATTTTGCAAAATAAGTAATTTTCTCACTTGAATTGATACAACAAATATAAATATATAAAACACCAAATCCTTAATTGAACTCATGTTGTTAACTTCTGTTTCACTTATTTACATTTAAGATGACTAAATATTAATATAACATACTACTACAACAACACAATCCAAGCTGAAACTGCAGAAGTGATTGTTTACATGTAAGGTTATAGGAATGAACTATCCATAAATGTAATCTTGAAGTGAAGCATGTGGATCGAATTGGCTGGTGTAGTGCGAGTGAGGTAGGTTTCGTGGAGGCACGCTTGTGTAACGGTATCGTTTTGATTTATCTCCAAAGAAATATTTTCAGGGTAGTTTAATTTAAAGAAAAATTGAAATTTTTTTTTTTTTTTTTTTTCAACCATACTGGTGCCAGAAATTCTTGCGCTTTTTTTTTTGTAAGGTGATATATTTATAAATGCTACAATAATACTGTTTTATGAAAACTTTTATTGCAATTCTTTTAATCATAAAATCTTTCTATCAAAAATTAAATTTTTTATTTGTGGTATGCTTTAAAGCAATCTGGGTGTAATTTAACATTACATCGCTCACACAATTCGCAACGCTTATTTAGCTCAAATGAGCATTTAAATCTTACTACTCATTAGCGTTGAGAAATAACCAATTGGACTATTATTTTTTAATTGATTAAAAAAAACACAATTTTTTTTTTTTTTTATAATTACATTCTAATAATAAGCTGATGTGATAAAATAGAAAAATATTTGAACTTATAAAAATAAAATCAAAGTTAAAATAATGTTGCTTATACATAACAGTGGTCGTAAATGGGTTGAGGTGGAAACTAAACTAAAACGTTTTCTAAAATAATTTAGACACCTGGAAGGGATACCGAGATGTTTGGACAACGTAAAATTTGTTAATCTAAAGAGAATTCAATAAATGTCTATTTAATGTAAATAAATAAAGAAATTTCGAAGTATTTTTTTATTGTCATTTTTATATAGAATGTTGGCCTTTTGACATTTCCTATAGAAGGGAGTCTTGTTTGTGCCAATCCTCAGTGGGTTACTTGTTAAAATGGCTGTTATGGGAGACAGGCTGTCACAGTGACAAGTTCCTGTTCCTCACTCGAAACTTGATACCTTTTGTCACATGTACTAACACCCAGCAAACGTGTCCTCATCCTATAAACTCGACGGTGAAATGAAGTTCAATCATTTCAAAACCTAGTACTCCGATTGACATTTTTAAAATTAGCATTCGAATGAGCTAACCTGAATTCGAGTTTGTATAGTATTGTTTTAATTTTATTTAAGCAATAAAAAAAAAAATAATAAAAAAAATCATATATCTGTTTATACACAGTAAATACAGTTTTTTTTAAAAATTAATTATATATGTATACAATTTGATTGTGGATTTCCGTCAGATATTTTGTCCAACAAAATAGCAACCATAATAATTTTAATAAAATCTCTAAATCTTTTAAATTTTATATATATTTTTTATTAATGCTCTTAACTTCGTCACAAATGAACTGATCTACAATGACCTTAATATCCCATATGTAGCTGATTTGACACGAACAATTATGTCATTGATATTATGTTATTTGGTTCTAAATACTTACCCAAATCCACTTTTCAACTTCGATCCCTTTCAATCCTCTAAGGCATCTGAAAAGAAAATGGTCTCATAATCTTCTGTTGTAGAACTTTCATTAGGGTTCTACCAATGGGTAGTTTCACTACAAGTCTTTGTCCTGTCATTAGTTTCCATTGTAATTACCGCATATTTACTGGATGCATTTTTTTGTAATACAGTCGTAGATTTCTGTTAATAAATGAATACAAATTAAAAATTAAATTTAGTGGAAAGATCAAATCAAATCAAAGCAGATCCTGAGTTCACTCAACCATGATGTATGTATATACGTCATCACTGAAGGTTTAATCAACATGGAAAATAATAGTGATAACACTGAAACATTAGGTTGACAATTAGGTACTTCGGTAGGTATCGGTTGACAATAGCCTGTCCAGTTCACCAGGTCATTTGTGGATTGAGGGACTGATTAATTTTATTTATTTTTAAATTTTGATTTCATATATTACACTCTTGTTGTTCCCTTTGATGTAAACACTGACGGCGCAAGAAGGGTATGACACAGTACTCGAAGAGCAACGGTGTTCACTGGAGCGCTGGATCACTGGCTTGGATCGTTGAGCTTTTTCCTCGACTCGTTTGTGGTCTGTTATCCAGCCACTTCAAAGATTTTGTAGTATTATCCTTATTTATAACATCAGCCCATTGATCTTCTATCGTCATTAACATGACTTTTTTGTCCTCCAGTTATGACAATGCCTGATTCATTGAAACAATGGCTAGTTGTCAATTAAAAACAAAATAAATGATATACTTACGTAGATAAAACAATCTTTAAATTCAAAATACTTAATATGGTCCTGATACCCAAAAATCCGGATAATCAGATTTACTATTAAAGTAGGGTATTGAAATAAAAAATACAGGCATATGTCATGTTTTAACTATGTATTTTATTGAATAATTAAAAATGTGGCTGTTTTTAAAATTGTATTTATGTAACAACGTTTAGTTACCATGTCAGAAATCGTGGATGTTCTGACACTGAACTCATCCGCCAATTTTTTTTTCCAGATTCGCCTTTCCTAAGACGTTCTACAATGGCCAATTTTTCTGACGCAGTTAATACAACACATTTTCTTTAGGTGCCATAAATCTTAAAGTTTATAAAGAGACCACTCATGACGACAATAGGGCCCAGGCTGGGCAAAACCCGTCTAGGATGCATGTACTATTCTTCTAGAAATTCTTTAAGTATTTTTACTCAGAACTTGACTGTTATGGGCTCCGCCCCTAATTCTGAGACGAAGTTCTGGTAGCTGCCGCTTGGTTTATTTAGTTTTTAAAGTGTCATGAAAACTAATAAGGCGGGGAACTCCTAACTATGGTCCACAACGTCTGTTAAAAACTACTAAAAAAAATTGTATTCATCAAATATATATATATATATATATATATATATATTGTTTTTCTTCAACTCAATCAGGATAGTTCTAGTTCGGATAATTGAAGTTTCACTGTACTACAATGTGTGTTATGTCATTCTTGCAAAGATCAGCAAGACACTTCAAGATAAGCAGCATCATTTGGATACAAAACTAGACCAATCCAAATTCAACAACTATTTTTAAGGTATAGGTCTATCAAACCTTAGAAAAACTGACGCACCAAATATTTATCTATCTATCTATCTTCATGGCTCTACAACCCTAGATGGGTCCTGGCCTCCTCAAGGAGAACTCTCCATGTTTCTCTGTCCTCTGCGGCCGCCGTCCAGTTACGAACACCCAGGATGTTCTTTGCATCACTGGAAACAGCATCCATCCATCTGAGCTTTGGTCTACCAACTCTTCTATGGGTACCCAATTTGGCTTCCATGATTCTTCGCGGTACCTGGTTTTCCTCCATTCTGACAACATGCCCAGCCCAGCTCAGCCGATTCAGTCTAATTGTCCGCACAACGTCCGCCTCTCCATATAACTCATACAGCTCTCGGTTCTTCCGTCTTCTCCATGTGTCTCCATCTTTTACGGCCCCGAGAATTCTTCTAAGTATTTTCCTCTCGAAAATCAGAAGATTTTTTTCATCTTTTTTGGACAGTGTCCACGTCTGGGAGGCATACATTAATACCGGGCGTATTAAGGTCTTATAGAGCCTGGTTTTGGTTTTCTTGGAGATCAAGCTGCTCTTCATGTATTTAGTGAGACCAAAGAAACATCTATTAGCAGCTGTAATTCTTCTGTTAATTTCGAGGGACATATTATTGGAGGAGCTTATGAGCGATCCGAGGTATGTAAACTCTTGTACCCTTTGGAATGTATTCGGCCCTATATTTATGCTGTCTTCTGTGGGGCCAGCTCCATCGCCTACATACATGTACTTCGTCTTATCTGCGTTTACTATCAGACCCATAGGAAGTGCTGCTTTCTGCAGCGCAAGAAAGGCGATTTTTAGTGCTGGGAGTGACCTTGCAATTATATCTATATCGTCAGCATAGCCCAACAATTGTACCATTTTCGTGCTTACGGTGTCCATTCTTTGAATTTCAGATATTTACAACATTAAAACCTTTGCCAGATATACATTCATTACTGTAGTTCCCTTAAGCTTCTACCATTTTTTTTCTTTATCCATTTATTGAAATTTACAACTTTACATAAAACATATATCAAGTAAATGTGATAATAATGTATTTAATAATATAACAATTAACTACTCAGTGGTAGCATTTCGATAAAAGTTTTATATGAGAAGGTCCCGATGCCACATTCTTTTCAGACACCTAGGTTAGTTGTCAGTGATAGAATGGGAAGCTAGCTGGGAGACTAGTGGGTTTGTATGGTTATGGAGTTTACTATGAAAGGATAGGTATTTGGTTTGGGATAAATCAGGAACAAATGGAACATTTAGGTCTTCATGGATAAGTTTGTTTGTGACAAAGTAAGGAGCATTAAGGATTTTTCGGAGGATTTTGGATTGTAAGGATTGGATACAAGATGCTATTAAGCTATAAATAATTTTATTAGAAATATTTGAGAATTAAATAAATTATTGTACTTTAAATTTTTTTTTTAAATAATTATTTTTCAAGATTGTCACATCTAGTAATAATAATACTAGATAAACCCTTGACAAGAGAGATAAATATCAATATAAATATAAATAAATATAAAATAAAAATATAGAAATACAAATAAAGTCTTTCCTTTGGAAAATAATTGACAGATCTCAAGAATCGAGTTTTGCATACTTCTTTTCGCAGCTATACAAGAATTTATTTTATTTTAGTTGTCGTAAAACCCTCTCTTTTAGAAGGGTATTCAACTCTAAAAAACTTTAGAACAGTATTCAACAAGTAAATCTGTTCAATTTCGAACATAATGACATGACAAAAACTTTTATAGTATCTACCAATTGAAAGCACTCTAATAAAAGTTCTATATTAGAAGATCCTGAGACCAACTTCTTTTTAGATTCCTTTGTAGGATTATCGGGAAATAAATGGGAAGCAAGTTGCGATACAAGTGGGTGTGGGAGAGTGGGTAGTTTATTATTATGTTTGTGAAAAACCAGCAACATATGGGGGAGGGGGCATTAAGGTCATTGTAGTTTAGTTCATTTTTTACACCCCTCCTTCTAGAAAGTAGGTAACTGTTTAATGCTTTTTTTTTGTTGTAAGCCAGCGATATATTTTCTGTTTTAAAACTTCTTTTTTTTTTTACTAGTTAACTATTTAATGATATTTACAACTGTATACATTATATAAATCAAGTAAATTTGAGGAAAATTATTACAATGAAATGCAAATAGCATGTAAAGAACTACTCAATAGTAGCACATCAATAGTTCTACATTAGAAGGTCAGGTTTTTTTCTTTGGAGGATTATTGGGAATGGTGTGTGAGGCAAGTTGGGACACTAGTGAATTCGAGTGGGTATGGAGTTTACTATGAAAGTATGTATAGCTGTCTTGTTTTGGCCAAATCATCAGCGTATGGAACATTAAGATATTTATGGATAAGTTTGTGACATAATAAGGAGCGTTGAGGGTTTTACGAAGGATTTTGGATTGTAAGGATTGGATAGTAGGATAGAGATTGGAAGGTTTAGTGGAGCACCAAAGGTCAACTCTATATCTCCAAATGGGCCAACTTATTAATTAATTTTTTTTTTTTAACTATTAACCTTTTATTTTGAATAATTAAAATCTGCCTCACTCAAGGGCAATGAGTAATATAGACGACAGAGACCCATTCTCACAATATGTAAAATGACATAAAATAAAGTAAAATAAATAAATTAACTAAACTAAAATAAACAGCCTCTAAATATAAAAGAAATAAAATAGAGTACAAAATAAAATAAAGCGCAAATTAAAATATAATATAATAAATTATAGTATAAAATAGGTGATAATTTTGATACCAATAAATAAATACAAAAATAAGTAAATAATAATAAAAATTAAGGAAGAAAAGAAAAGGATCATAAATACAACTATACCCTATATACAATATTTACAAACATTCCGAGGAACATCCTGATCCAAGCCTGCCCCCCAATTTGGAGGGTAAGCCGTTCTCAGAGAGTTCCCAGCAAAGAGCGCTATGGTCTCGGTGCCATTGCCGTTGTAGTCTGCGAGATGGTTTATAACGATGCGTGGAACTGGATAATGAATGAGCAAGATGATTGGGATGGTTGTGGGTCAAATTACTGTCATGTAAGTCTTTTGTAATTTATTGGGAGATTTGAACGCTTGTCTAGTAAATGTTGGACTAGTCAGAAACGACGAGCAGTTTTTTGCCTTATAATGGATAGTACCATAATGAAGGGATATTTAAAGAAAACATGACATCCTGCACTATTTTTGTGTAAACCAATATCGTAAATAAAGTGTTCAAACGTTTTTAATATAAGCTTTTAATTTATAAGTGTCCTTACTGAGAGATATCAAACATTTTAAGAGTAACTTTTAACAGTAATTATCATTTTAATCACCGATTCTGACAATACATTTGATTTGATATTTGTTTCTATAGACATACAGAGAGTCAGTAAATAAGGAGGTATTTAATAGAGGTTATTGATGGGAATTCTCGGAGCATTTCCATGAGGCCGCAATGTGAGAGAATGTAATTTGAGAGGGTTAAGATGTATGTTGGGAATTGGACTGCCTGGCGTCACTAGTCCCACTCCGGCAATTACTCCAGGCCTGACTTCCTTCCTATCTCAGCGTCTTCCGACTGGGAAGTCGATTGCTTTCTCGATTAAAAAATTAAAATATTATCATTATTCAAGGGTACCATTAATCATAGTATTTTTTGGAAATAAAGTGATTATCATTTTATTTGTACTCCAACTTGATATGGAATGTAAAAAAAAAAAAATACTTTACTTTTCACGATGCTTAAAAGTGAAGTACACAAATTTGAATTATATATTTTCGGATATATGTATTCTATACAATTCGGATTCACAAAAAGATAATTCTTCCTCAACGTACCGTTTTATTATCACACACATTTCATTACCTGTGTGATTTAATACACAGTAGAAAATATGAAAGGCCGTAAATCGAATATTTTCCATAATAACCCCGAGATATGGTTAATATGAAAGATATTTTTTTCTAAACCTGAATTAATTTTGGAAACAAGTAACTATTTGTATTGAAAAACATTCTGTTTTTCTTTTTACTATTTTCTTAACAACTGAATAGAATATATATATCTAGTAAATGTGAGGAAAATGTAATACAGTAACATGAAAATAACTTGTGTGTGAAAATAAAATGAGTCTCTTGTGATTAATCAGAAGTTTTAAACGTTTGTCTAGTAAATGACGAAGAAGTCGAAAACCACAGGCAGTTTTTGTCGTCTTAGTTTCTTGTATGTTGGTTCTAAGTAAGTCGTTAGACTAGATGGAATCCTAAGTTTCGAATCTGTTAAACAGAGGTTAATGGAATATTGTTATAACATACTGTAGGACAATAATTAGTAATTTGATGTGATTTGTTTTGATTTATTATAATTTTCTAATTTCGACACCATTTCTGAAGGTTTGTGATGTGAGATTGGAGTGTTGGGGGGACTATGAAGGGTTCATTATTTGAAAAAATGTAAATAATCTCTGAGTGACACGATATTAACAAAACCATATTGGAACTAATATGAAGAATGTTTTAATGTTTGCAATAATACTTCATCTTCCGTAGCACTACAGCCCTAGGTGGGTCTTGGCTTGCCGAACGTTAAGCGTCCCCTGGTCTTTATCAAGAGCCTTCGGTTTCCAATTTGTTACTTCCAACGCTTCGATGTCACCAACCACGTCTTGCAGCCAACGACTTCTGGTACTTCATTTTCTTCTTCAGTCAAGATTTTCGCCAGTAATAGTTTTCTTGGGTTAGGTCTTCCGGCATTTCATCACATGTCCTAACCACTCTATACGCCTTACCTTTATAAATTGAGGAATATCTGCTTCTCAGATTGCATCTTTCAGTTCTTTATTTGTTCTGATTCTCTATTTCCTCGCCTTTCGGACAGGACCATATATTTTGCGCAGTATTTTATATCAAATATCACTAGTTGCAGCATCTCTAAGGAACCATATTTTCACATATTATTATTCGTCACAACAGGCCTTACAAACCAAAATGATACATCAACTAGTAAATTAATTTTTGAAAATGTTAAACAATCATCCAGAAAACTAGAGTTCATGATAATTTTTCAGGAAATAAAAAATAATTCAAAGAGTGTTTTAGAAAAAATGGTCTCAAAAATATATTAATATTAATTCATTAATTGAGAAAATATTAATTATTTGAATACTTTTTAATTATTATTTGATTGAACAATTCAATTAAATTTAAAATAATTTAATTTCACTCACGAAGAATTATATTTTTCAAGGATAGCACAGCTGAACTTGCCCCAGTTACTATTGGAATAGTGTATTTAATTGTCACTGGAACTTTGAAAAGGAACAAAAATTCTATCTTGAAAACTAGGTCTCCTACATTCAATTTATTTTTAAAGTAGGTTAATAGGAAACGGAAGCCATTTTCATTTGTTTAAAAATGTAGCGATGCCTCCCTACATTCGCCCATTTGCTTTATTAACTTTTATGTAGGCTAAAACCTGTCTGCATCTCGAGTACCTTATCACAATGACCCACTTCGGAATCGTAACGAAGGGAAAAATTTTTTAAATTTTTTTCACAAAGCCTTTACTGGAATTCGAAAAATAAGACAACTATTTCAGGATGTATTTCTTCTCTTAATCGCGCCTATGTCTATTGAATCACCAACATTTTATCTCTAGATATATAAAAAGGACTTATGTGTTAATAACTTACTTCACCTGCCCATTGACACAGGGCGCTATTCATTTGAATATTTTTTTGGATACATTTTGCAAGCAATATTACTTCTTGCGTCATCTTGACATTAGCAATTCATGACACATCGTGAAACCATAAATAATTAGCTTTTTTTAGCCGATTATCTGTATTCAACATCTCAGCTGTGAGACATCATGATTAGCCTCTTCAACTAAAACAAAATATATATTACCTAATGTATAATAAATTATATAATGTTAAATAGTTAGTCTTTCATATTACCGACCTCAACGATTGACCACCAAAGAGTTAACCCATGACGTAAAACATCTTCCCAATGGAACAGTTCCTAGATATCAAATTTTCGCTAAATAATCCGAAACGTTTTATTCTTTTTTATAAACCAGTCATAATCACCTCAAAAAAAAAATAAAACAAATTAAATTCCCTCCATGTTATATCATATAGGGTTTTTCCAACTATTTAGGCGCTTATATAAAGTTTTATAGAAAAGTTAATAATTATTCACTAGCCACTATTCCCAATATACTTAACTTAAATGATTGGTTTGACAAAAAAAAAGTTGTATGAAATAACTAGAAGGAAATGTAATTTAGTTTATTTCTGTAGGATTTATTTTTTTGTTGAAAGCAAAAATATTTTCTAAATTGTTGTTCATGTTTTCCGGTGTGAAGCTCAATCTGCGCAACCAACTACAATAAACGAGAAATGATTTAAATCTCATACAAGAGGATCGATCGTCAATAATTACCTTCTATACACTAAAATATCAACTACGTTACAAGGATCTTAATCTTCTCTCTATCAAACATTACGTCAACCAATATAAAACCTACTTTGCAAAAATGAAAAAATCTCTGATCCAAGAATCCGAGATGACAATAAAAAATCCTACAAAATAACAAATAACAATTTAGTTTACACGGATCTTGGTTGTTATGTATACATAATAGTAATAATATTCTGTTATGTAAAATGTTTTATAAAATTTTTCCAATTGTTTTATAGAACAATGTATTGTGTTTTTTTTCTTTAATCACATCTCCCAAACATATGAAATGGCAACCAGCGAATTTTATGGATATAAAGAATAAAAAGGTCCCGGCATGAGAGGCATGATGATAAGCTCTATCCAATTGCACCTGCATCACTCTTGCTAATCATGTTTTATTTCATTCTAGGAAATCTCTCATCCAACTCTTGCAACCCAGTTATCCCCGCAAAAACATGTTAAAATAAATATTGAGTCTTTGTCGAAGGTTGTAGGGAGTGTCCACATTAACACTTCAACTACCATGACGGGTCAACTGATCCTTTTCGGAATTTTCGAAAGTAATTGGAAACAACATTCATTGCTTGGCTTTTTGACTTTACTATATTTATTAAAAAATATATCTAAAGTTTTTTTATTTTTGTTTTTAATATTCACACCTCTCTTATTGTTGTTTATAGAGAAATTGAGGTAGAAAAAAGTATACACAAAATGTCGGTAGTTTTAGTGTGAAACATGTCCTGTATTAGAGAATCTGTGTGTCCTGCCATTTTGTCGAAATGTTGAAGTCTTTTTTTTTATTATACTATCTAAATAAACATAAATATGTATATTCAGTGAAACTCCGATTATCCGGATTGATTTGAAGAAAAATGTATATATTTTTTTTAATACATACAGTTTTATATATACAGATAGTCCCGTCTTATTAGTTTTCATGACATGATGAAACACGTGAAACTAAATAAACCAAGCGGTAGCTACCGGAACTGCGTCCCAGAATGCGGAGCCCACACACCTCATAACAGTCCAGTTCTGGTCAAACGTACTTATTGAATTTCTAAAAGCATAGCACATCCATCTTACACGAGTTTTGACCAGTCTGGGCCCTATAGCAGTCGCGAGTGGTATCTTTATAAACTTAAAGACTTTTAGTACCTGAAAAAAAGTGTTGTATTAATTGTGTCCGAAAAACTGTCCATTGTAGAACGTCTTGGGAAAGGCGAATCTGGGAAAAAAAAATTGACGGATGAGTTCTGTATCGGAACATACACGATTTTCAATATGCTAGCTAAACTTTATTGTTACATAAATATAATTTTATAAATAGCTACATTTTTAATTATTCAATAAACTAGATAGTTAAAACATCACATATGCCTGTATTTTTTATCTCAATGCTCTAACTAATAATCAGATTTTCACTGAACTCATATATGTATTAAATGTTATTATTGGTACATCAGTTCGAACTCAAACCAAATTGTTGACTATTTCCTTCGCTACGTTACGGTTTCCATTGTACCATGATGTTATTATATGACAATCATAACTTCTGGGTATAGGTAATAGCCGAAAGAAAGATGACGACCCAGTTAGGACAGAGCCGACGACTGGCGGAGAAAGCCGAGCGAAGATAAGGTGCGGGAGCCCGGAGCTATCGACCAGTCGACCAGAAGGCTGGTAGCTGTTAGCTAGCTGTTAGCTCTTCGTCTCCCAGTTGTCCTCATCAAGCCGTCACCATTTACTGCTGGCTCAGTTCCTCCGCCAACACGGCGAGGCCTTCCTACGTCATGCCAGGCGGTGGTAAAAAAGGTAACATCTCACAACTATCTCAAATATATGTATATGTATCCCCGTAACTTTGTATACAGGGGGAGGTTTTGGCTGCGCGGGCCCCCCTCGCACAGGTACAAGGAACCCCGTCCAATCGGCTGAGAAATTGTGGAATTAATTTTATACTGATTACCAAGTAATTAATCTACTTTTCGAAAAAATCTGAGAAGAAAAATGATTCTGTGTCCAATAAAATTTAAAAAAAATATCCCTAACCAATACAAATGAAAAATCTCCTGACATGAAAATAAGTAAATTAATCCACAGAAGTAGCTGTACTCTCCATTATAGCATGCATTTATTCGTATTTTGATGTTGTCGACAGGCAATCTGCTTGTTGTTTATTGTGTGTCTAACAGGTGCGAGTGAATTAAAAAAAACATATTCATCTAATAAAAACACATTAGATCAACTACCCCTCATATAAATTTACTTCTTTCCACTACATTTTTCGGAAAAATAACTTTTCCATCCTCACGTAAGACATCTTGAGGATATACCCACCTTTACATGCAGATACTAAAATACTAAAAGACTTTAGTCCTATGCATTGCTTAAAATTACTTGTTTCATTGACTGAAATCTTTCTGCATGTGTTTCTTTAAACAATTGTTTTCAGTCCTAACTCATATTTCGAAAATAATGACCTGAAACCCTTTTTGCATAGACCGATTCAAATGTGCGCACCACAGCAAAACAGGTCTTACCTGAGGTTTGTAAATTTATTTTCCCCAAAATGTAGTGGAAAAAGAAGTAAGTTTATACAAGGATTATATCCTGTACTTATGTGTTTATGACTATAACCACCTTTGACATATTTGAAACATCTAGTGAGTTTACAAAATTAATAATGTAATGGCATCACTAAAATTTGTTGAAGAACTACCTATATCACTCAAATGAATATAAACTTATAGAAGAAAAATAATTTTTAACTAATTATTTAAGAAATTATTAAATTTCAGCTGTTTATTGACAACTTTATTTATTTATTCAATAAAATCAAAGGTTACAATAAAGTTTAACATAATAAGGGTTATGATAGCAATATTATTTAATGAAAATATTATTTATTTTATCCAACAAATTTGAGGGCTTGAAAATGAGGCATTGGCCAGGAAACGTTGCCCAGTAATACATTTTTTTTTTAAATAAAAACAATTTTTTTTCATAAAATAATATTTTTATCATAATACTTATATCATTAATCTCCTTATCATATGATATATTAGTACAATAAGTTATTAAACACTGCATAATGTTTAATTGTATTACATACATCATGTTATGCATAACGATATGGACATTTTTTTTTTAATTCGTATATAAGTATAATGTTTTGTTATAAATCTAATATTATTAATGAAGAATAAATATAAACAAATAAAGAATGAAGTTAGAAGGAAAAAAAAAAAATACTACTTTAAACATTTTGGGCATTCAAATATTGAAATTAAATTTTATTTATTTATTAATTAGGGACATATTACACTTATCACGAATCCTGTATTATTGAATAACTATTCTTTTGTATTCCCAAATCACTATCTCACTAGAAAACATTAAAGAAAACTATGTTGAAACCTAAGACAATGTTGTTGATGTGAGTGTAAATAAATACCCCAAAATAAGTTATAATAACGTAAAATTTTGTATATTCAATTGGTATGGAAAATTTTTCTATCAATATTTCTGGACTATGTTCAATTTTATCAAAGTTTTAGAAATTATTATTATTATAAGAAAAATAAATCAGAAACACAACTTCAAGCCTAAAATATCTGCTTACCATTCTTTTCTCTTTTTTTGGGAGGGGGGAGGGGTAACATTCGTGTCTTTTTCCTCTATAAATTGAGAAACCTTAATTACAGGTAAAACTAAGGAGTTGAGCACGATACCTCCTCTTACAACCATTGGCTTAAAAACAGTATATCCTTTTCAAAGTACTGAACCTAATACACTTCTCGGGCGTTATTTTAAGTAATTTTTAGAATTATATACGTAAATTTCAAGCGACAGAATTCATTCTGAATTACAAATACCCACAGTAAAGCAACATTTTCATAACCTTTATAGACGATTTTACGACATACTTCATGCATATAATAACATACTCATTAATGACATGGTAACGACTGACATACCTGGAAATACTCTCAAAAAGCTTAAAAGAAAAACATAACTAAAATAACAGGTGAGAATAAAAATTGAAAGAGAAGAAAAAAGAAATATAATCATTGTATGGGTGTTTAATTAAATTTATATCCTTCGGCAGTCTTCATTTACAACATTGAAATGTCAAATACTAAAATATTAGAGAATTCAGGTCTGCAAAGTGTCTAAACTTTTTAGGTAGTAAGATTATACATGGCTTTATTCATATTTAAAATAATAAGATCATAAACCTAAATTGAAAAAGTATATCACCTCATTCAAACAGCACATTTCATAAAATATATACATATAATGTAAAATAGTAAAATATGTTATCATATTGGTCGTGAAAATAAAGTAATTTTGAAGAGAAGTAAAGGAAAACATGGATCAATGGAGCATTTTATATCTCCATAAAGTTCAATCAAAGCACTTCAAGCCGACATCGTTAATGGCCAATATAAATGTAATAGCCAAGAAAAGACCCTTATATTTGCTGTTCAAACTGTTGGTTCAAATTATGCGAGATCGTTCAACCCTTGTATATTAACTTCTACATTTTCCTCTTTTCTTATCTGAGTTTCTTTAATAACGCGATGTTGAAAGAAGAAGCGTGGATTTTGTTTAAGCGTGTAGGCGAATTTCATTTTTAATTACGATATCATTGCACGATTCCCATGGTAGGTACAAAGCACATACACACACACAGTACTAGACCGTATCAAAACTAAATACAGAATATTGTACGACAATCTTAGTGACTTTCCCAACATATGGTACTCATACAATATGGCCATAACCAATATTCCCCTAAATACATTAGGCTAAAAAAAGAGGTTGATGAGGGATCTTCTCAAGTTACTAATAACCTGAAATAAAGTTCAGAGAGGTATCAGTGGTTACTCGTCTCCCTCGTACTCTTATTTTATTATGTATTCAGCGTATTCCAGGATAATATTTGGCTTGAAAACAGGAGTGAATTAAAAAATAAAACTACAATATGAGGCAAAACGTAAGGTTAATAAAATCACCGTCATCATTACACTCATCTGTCAAGTATTTTTTATTTCACTTCTTAGGTACTTCAATCTCCTGTTGAGATTAAATTAGTACTTCGACTAATTTGAAAAATATATATATACATAAAAAAATATAGGTACCTGTATCACTACAACCTTTAACTATGTATCATCTCACAAATATAGTTTAGTACTTAGGTATGGCTGTTCTGTTACTGGGCCAACGGTAGTGAAAGGAGGAGAGGTCACCGAAAAACAGCCAGATTTTTTTCCCAATTAATCCACTGTATAGCGGCAGGGTTTGCCCAGGAGTCTCCCGAACTCCAAGTCAATCCATGGGTGAAATAATGGAAAATAAATTTTCTTCCTTAATTAAATTAGAATTTATTACTTATACACTTATTTAATATTTATTATTATTATTAAATGGGCACTACGGTCCTACAAGGACACGGGCCTCTTCCACAACAGGCCCCCAATTTCTTCGATCTTGCGCTCTATCTCCATTCCTGAACCCCCAACCACCTCAGATCTTCCTCCACATCATCCATCCATCTGATTCGGGGACGTCCTCTCATTCTCCTGCCATCCGGTTTCTCTTATAGCATCTTCTTTGGCACCCTTTGGTCGGCCATTCTTTCCACATGACCTAACCACTTAATACGTGCTCATTTAATCATCGCCACGATGTCGGGTTCCCGAAACAGGAGTATAATCCCTTTATTCTTTCTTCCTCTACAAAATCCTTTCTCGAAAACTCAGCCCCATATTCTCCTCAACACGTTCCTTTCCCAGATGTTGAGCATCATTTCTGATTTTTTTTTGTTAAGGGCCATGATATTATTTATTCAAATCTATACATTTATTTATTAATATAATAAATTAGTAATTGCTAATTCATTTTTAACAGATATTAGAGTGAATCTCATCTCATAGATATTAGTGTACATAAGTATTATCAGCATACCTTCTTACAAATCCCCTCTTTCAAAAGCAATGCTGAAACAGTCCAATTCATTTCCAGAATCCCATTAAAAATTTAGGAGTAAATTTTGATCATTACATTTCTTGGAATCATCATATTTCCATCATCACATTTTTTTTTTTTTTATTTATATGTAATTTCAACGTTTCCGCGATTCGTTACAACCAAGTACTCGACAACTTTTGGTATCAACTATAGTTTTTTTCCATTCGTAAAAACTACGGATGCGGAGTATATAGATTTATTTTAGGGATCCACTTACGTTTTAAAATATTTTATAAAATTGAGTGGCTTTACCATAACTTCCGACGTCATACTTTTTAGGAGCATTCATATTTCAATACTTAAAAACCAACTGAAAACATAGTTTCTTGGAAATTAGATAAGTAAATAGGATTTGGAAAAAAATAAAATTAATAAAAAACCCCAGACTGTATCTAATTTTTTTTTTTTTTTTTTTTTTTGATCGACAAAATTAACAGATACTGATAGAGGTCATTTGAATAAGCAATGAGGTCGAGACAATGTGCGAAACTCAAATTCTGTTGAAGCCATTGTAAAAAATTTTCTTCTGAACCGAGTTGAGAAAGGATCTTGGTTTCCATTACTCCCACGGTTTAATATAGTTCCTTATCCGTTTCACCACCATTTAATGGATCAGGGGAGAATTTCGAGGGGCGTAGGAGGAAGAGCGCGCCTCGGGCGATGTTTTATTAGAGTTCCGGGTGGGGCGGATTCTTCTCATTTATTTTATTGTTTTAATATAAATTATAAGTTTATATGAGTTTATCAGAGGAATGGTTTGGATATGGTTTTTACTCCACTTGCAACCATACTACATCGACACATCATTCAATCTGTATATTCATTCAAAATAAAAAAATAGACGACTAAATGACAGGATATAACGTCCCACTGGACATATTGAAATACAGATATTCAACACAAGCCTTTGAAGAAAAATCTAAAAGACCATTTGAAGAAATGTTCTTTCTCTTCTTCATTAAAAATGCCAATACTACAAATATACCCACATGTGGATACACCTCTCTTATGCCTTTGAAGCCACACTTTTAATATTTTGTAACCAGGAATATCTGTTGTTTGTGCCATTAGAAACATGTGTGGATTAAATAGTAAACAAAGGAATACATGACATATAAACAATATATTTTATGTAAAATTAGAACTTGTGCAGTCGTTGGTTTATTCATTCTGAGAAGAGAAAAGGTAAGAGTATATTGAAGTTCAGCGAGGCATCTGGAAGGCAGATCTGCCTGATTCTAGATTGCTATTTTTACTCTCCGAACAGCATCAATCAACTGTGAACTAAAAGGCGATAGTTTATAAACGTGCTTTCCTTTCTACAAGAATAATATATTTGAAGTAATAATAGCATCTTACTAACTTACAAGATTAACATGAATGAATTATGAATTTCTTAACAACGTTTTATTATTGATGTAGTAGGAATATACATATACATAAATATCATCGAAATAAATACAAATTTTCGAATTCTCGAGTAGTGAATTCTCAAATCTGAATTCATTTTGTAAATGGGAGGAATAACCCTTTCTAAGGGCCAATTATGCAAACTATTTGATTATGTCCAATAGCAATAATGAATCGCTAAATATCTTTTTTTTTTTTTTTTTTTTTTTTTTTTCCATTTATTGATATTTACAACTGTACAAAATAATATACAACAAGTAAATGTGTTGACAGTGAATACAATGGCATGTAAATAACTTGTGAAGAACTACTCACTAGTAGCACTTCAATAAAATCTACACTAAAAGATCTCTAGGCCATCTTCTTTTCAGACGCCTCGGAGGATTATCAGGGATGGAGGAGGAAGCAAGTTGGGAGACTAGTGGATTGGAGTGGTTATGAAGCTTACTATGGAAGGATAGGTATCTGGTTTGGGCTAAATTAGAAACATACATACAATATGGCCATAACCAATATTCCCCTAAATACATTAGGCTAAAAAAAGAGGTTGATGAGGGATCTTCTCAAGTTACTAATAACCTGAAATAAAGTTCAGAGAGGTATCAGTGGTTACTCGTCTCCCTCGTACTCTTATTTATTATGTATTCAGCGTATTCCAGGATAATATTTGGCTTGAAAACAGGAGTGAATTAAAAAATAAAACTACAATATGAGGCAAAACGTAAGGTTAATAAAATCACCGTCATCATTACACTCATCTGCCAAGTATTGTTTATTTCACTTCTTAGGTACTTCAATCTCCTGTTGAGATTAAATTAGTACTTCGACTAATTTGAAAAATATATATACATAAAAAAATATAGGTACCTGTATCACTACAACCTTTAACTATGTATCATCTCACAAATATAGTTTAGTACTTAGGTATGGCTGTTCTGTTACTGGGCCAACGGTAGTGAAAGGAGGAGAGGTCACCGAAAAACAGCCAGATTTTTTTCCCAATTAATCCACTGTACAGCGGCAGGGTTTGCCCAGGGGTCTCCTGAACTCCAAGTCAATCCATGGGTGAAATAATGGAAAATAAATTTTCTTCCTTAAATAAATTAGAATTTATTACTTATACACTTATTTAATATTTATTATTATTATTATATGGGCACTACGGTCCTACAAGGACACGTGCCTCTTCCACAACAGGCCCCCAATTTCTTCGATCTTGGGCTCTATCTTCATTCCTGAACCCCCAACCACCTCAGATCTTCCTCCACATCATCCATCCATCTGATTCGGGGACGTCCTCTCCTTCTCCTGCCATCCGGTTTCTCTTATAGCATCTTCTTTGGCACCCTTTGGTCGGCCATTCTTTCCACATGACCTAACCACTTAATACGTGCTCATTTAATCATCGCCACGATGTCGGGTTCCCGAAACAGGAGTATAATCCCTTTATTCTTTCTTCCTCTACAAAATCCTTTCTCGAAAACTCAGCCCCATATTCTCCTCAACACGTTCCTTTCCCAGATGTTGAGCATCATTTCTGATTTTTTTTGTTAAGGGCCATGATATTATTTATTCAAATCTATACATTTATTTATTAATATAATAAATTAGTAATTGCTAATTCATTTTTAACAGATATTAGAGTGAATCTCATCTCATAGATATTAGTGTACATAAGTATTATCAGCATACCTTCTTACAAATCCCCTCTTTCAAAAGCAATGCTGAAACAGTCCAATTCATTTCCAGAATCCCATTAAAAATCTAGGAGTAAATTTTGATCTTTACATTGCTTGGAATCATCATATTTCCATCATCACATTTTTTTTTTTTTTTTTTTATTCATATGTAATTTCAACGTTTCCGCGATTCATTACAACCAAGTACTCGACAACTTTTGGTATCAACTATAGTTTTTTCCATTCGTAAAAACTACGGATGCGGAGTATATAGATTTATTTTAGGGATCCACTTACGTTTTAAAATATTTTATAAAATTGAGTGGCTTTACCATAACTTCCGACGTCATACTTTTTAGGAGCATTCATATTTCAATACTTAAAAACCAACTGAAAACATAGTTTCTTGGAAATTAGATAAGTAAATAGGATTTGGAAAAAAATAAAATTAATAAAAACCCCAGACTGTATCTAATTTTTTTTTTTTTTTTTTTTTTGATCGACAAAATTAACAGATACTGATAGAGGTCATTTGAATAAGCAATGAGGTCGAGACAATGTGCGAAACTCAAATTCTGTTGAAGCCATTGTAAAAAATTTTCTTCTGAACCGAGTTGAGAAAGGATCTTGGTTTCCATTACTCCCACGGTTTAATATAGTTCCTTATCCGTTTCACCACCATTTAATGGATCAGGGGAGAATTTCGAGGGGCGTAGGAGGAAGAGCGCGCCTCGGGCGATGTTTTATTAGAGTTCCGGGTGGGGCGGATTCTTCTCATTTATTTTATTGTTTTAATATAAATTATAAGTTTATATGAGTTTATCAGAGGAATGGTTTGGATATGGTTTTTACTCCACTTGCAACCATACTACATCGACACATCATTCAATCTGTATATTCATTCAAAATAAAAAAAATAGACGACTAAATGACAGGATATAACGTCCCACTGGACATATTGAAATACAGATATTCAACACAAGCCTTTGAAGAAAAATCTAAAAGACCATTTGAAGAAATGTTCTTTCTCTTCTTCATTAAAAATGCCAATACTACAAATATACCCACATGTGGATACACCTCTCTTATGCCTTTGAAGCCACACTTTTAATATTTTGTAACCAGGAATATCTGTTGTTTGTGCCATTAGAAACATGTGTGGATTAAATAGTAAACAAAGGAATACATGACATATAAACAATATATTTTATGTAAAATTAGAACTTGTGCAGTCGTTGGTTTATTCATTCTGAGAAGAGAAAAGGTAAGAGTATATTGAAGTTCAGCGAGGCATCTGGAAGGCAGATCTGCCTGATTCTAGATTGCTATTTTTACTCTCCGAACAGCATCAATCAACTGTGAACTAAAAGGCGATCGTTTATAAACGTGCTTTCCTTTCTACAAGAATAATATACTTGAAGTAATAATAGCATCGTACTAACTTACAAGATTAACATGAATGAATTATGAATTTCTTAACAACGTTTATTATTGATGTAGCAGGAATATATATACATATACATAAGTATCATCGAAATAAATACAAATTTTCGAATTCTCGAGTAGTGAATTCTCAAATCTGAATTAATTTTGTAAATGGGAGGAATAACCCTTTCTATAGGGCCAATTATGCAAACTATTTGATTATGTCCAATAGCAATAATGAATCGCTAAATATCTTTTTTTTTTTTTTTTTTTTTTTTTTTTTCCATTTATTGATATTTACAACTGTACAAAATAATATACAACAAGTAAATGTGTTGACAGTGAATACAATGGCATGTAAATAACTTGTGAAGAACTACTCACTAGTAGCACTTCAATAAAATCTACACTAAAAGATCTCTAGGCCATCTTCTTTTCAGACGCCTCGGAGGATTATCAGGGATGGAGGAGGAAGCAAGTTGGGAGACTAGTGGATTGGAGTGGTTATGAAGCTTACTATGGAAGGATAGGTATCTGGTTTGGGCTAATTTAGAAACATATGGAACATTAAGATCTTTATGGATAAGTTTATTGGTCACATAGTAAGGAGCATTGAGGATTTTTCGAAGGATTTTGGATTGCAAAGATTGGATACGAGATGAATTGGATGGTTTAGTAGAGCCCCAAAGCTCAACTCCGTACGTCCAAATAGGTCTAATCACTGTCATGTAAATGAGTCTTTTGTAATTAATTGGGAGCTTTGAACGTTTGTCTAGTAAATGTTGAAGTAGTCTGTAACGACGGGCAGTTTCTTGTCGTTTTAGTCTTGTATGTGGATTTCAAGTAAGACGTTTGTCCAAGTGGAGTTCTAGGTAGCTGATCTGTTCAACAGGAATTAGTGGAATATCATTAAAGGATACTGTAGGGCAGGATGTCGTAGGTTTACGACGAAGGGTAAAGGTTATTTGGTGAGATTTTTTTTGGATTTATCTTGATTCTCCATTTTTGACACCATTCTTGAAGGTTTAGGATATGGGATTGGAGTGTTTGAGAGGCGATAAAGGGATCATTGTTTACTGATAACACACATGTGTCATCAGCGTAAGTGGTGAGGGTAGTGGTAGGATGAGTTGGAATGTCAGCTGTGTACACTGTGTAGAGGATAGGACCTAGGATACTACCTTGAGGGACTCCGGCAGACTGGGTAAAGAGGGGAGAATAGGAAAATTTATGGTTTACTTTGAAGGTTCGGTCACTGAGATAGGATCTAATAATAAGGAAATATGTAGAAGGTAGGAATTGACGGAGTTTATACAGCAGTCCCGGGTGCCAGACTCGGTCAAACGCTTGTTCTACATCAAGAAAGGCTCCCGTGCAGTACATTCCGCGCTCCATTGCAGAGGAGATAACGTCCACCACACGATGACATTGCTGGATTGTTGAGTGTGATGTTCGGAATCCAAACTGGTGATCTGGGATTACATGATGGGAATCTAGGATAGGATACAAACGTTTTAAAATGAGTTTTTCTAGGATTTTACCCATGATTGGCAAGAGAGAAATAGGACGGTATGAGGATGGGAGCTCAGGTGGCTTTTTGGGTTTAGGTATCATTTTAACTATTGATAATTTCCAGGAATCAGGGAAATATGTGGTGCGGAGTACAGCATTATATATGTATGATAGGAATAGGATGGCTTTACGAGGAAGGAGTTTAAGGATGTGGGATGTAATTAGGTCGTGTCCAGGAGCTTTGTTTGAAGGTAATCTGTGAATTATGTTTAATGTTTCTGAAGGATGGAATGCTTTAGGGGGAGGAGACATTTGGAGTGGGATGTTGAGTTCTGCTTCAATATATTCTAGGTGAGCAAGATTAAGGATATCAGGATGTGGGTTAAAAGTTTGGAAAAGGTGCTGGCCAAAAATGAGTGATTTTTCATCGTCAGATTTTGACCATGTTTTGGCTTCGGTTAGTAGAGGATGATTACAGTTTCTGTAGTTCAGTAGTTTTTTGGTCGTATTCCATAAAGATTTGTCAGTGGTGTTAAGATTTTCTGTGTTATAATGTAATTTTTGAATTTTGTATTTTTTAATTTCCGTCCTAAGTTTGTTTGTTAATTTGCAGTAATTATTCTTATCTGATGGATATCTAGTCCTGTGCCACTTCGCTCTTGCTCTACGTTTTTCTACTATTAAGTCGCGAATATGGTGTGGCAAGTTAGTCTGAAAAGAATTTAATTTTTGTCTGTGTGAGGTGTTATCGTTAATGCTGATGGATATTGATGTGGTAAGTTTGTCAATGGCAGTGTCGATATCATGTTTTGTTTTGAGAGGAATTTTCAAGTCTATTTTGTTTTCCAAATCGTAACGAAATTTGTCCCAGTCTACTCGTCCTGTAATCAGTCTAGGAGGAGAGGGTTTCGGAACAGGATATGAATACAAGTGAAGCAGAACAGGACTATGGTCTGATGAAAGGTCATCCAGGGATTTGACAAAGGTATGAGAGTTGGAAATTTGGGAAGAAATGAAGATATCGAGGATATCAGGACTTTTTTTGAGGGATGTAGGCCAATAAGTAGGATTTAACGGTGAGAGGACTGAATAACAGTTGGATGTTGTAATGCGGGATAAGATACTGCCACGGGAGTTGGAGGTTCTACAACCCCATCGCTGGTGTTTGGCGTTGTAATCTCCCCCTGCAATAAAGCGCGGTCTGAAGGATCGGAATAAGGAATCAAGGAGGTTATGAGAAAGGGAATTTCCAGGAGGGCAGTATACAGCTGAAAATAATAGATGGAAAGGACGAGTTGAAATGGATACTGAGGTGGATTGAATGGCGTCAATTGAAGTAGAAGGGACAAGGGAATGAGGTATTGATTTATGGATAAGGATGCAGGATCCACCATGGGAGGTGTTGTCTGGGTGATCAGATCTGTAAGTGATGTAGTCGCGTATGTAAAAATATGACCGTTGAGTAAAATGAGTTTCAGTCAGCAGGGCAATGTCTATTTCATTGTCGTGTAGAAAAAATGTCAAGTTCGTCTCGGTGGTTTTGTAGTCCGTTAGCATTCCATAAAATGACAGCTAGAGGTTTAGCGCTCATCTAGCGACATTAAATGGAATTTCCGAAAGGGCTCTAGTAAGAAGGGTGATAAGGGGCTTAATGGTATCTTTTAGTTCAGATAGGAATGAGGAAAGGATGGCGTTTATATCATTTGTACAAGGATGGGGAAGAGGAAATGAATCTGGAGCTTGGTAGGGATAATATGACTGAGTAGGAGCATTGGTTAGGGGCTGGACTCTTCCTAGGGTACGAGGAGCAGAATCTACCTGTAATGGTATTTGAGGTAAAGAGTTGCTCTGAACAGGTGGTTGGATTGGAAGTGGGTGATCCTTCTGAGGCGGTAATTGACTTTTAGAGGCAAATTATGAACAGGAGTGTTCTGTTTCAGGGGTTGAGGTTGAGGTTGGGAGGTCTGGGGTTGTGAATTGGAAATACGAGGTGCCTGACGTCGAATTTGATACTTGATCTTATCGGAGTATGATGTTCCCTGTGGATGATGATCGGATGTTGAAGTCGATTGCTGCGGTTCTATTCTGTGGGAATCGGCTTCTTGAATTTCTTGAACTTCAGGCACATTGTTTCTATGATTTTGTGATTTTCTGATGGTCGAATTTGATGTCCTCTGACTGTGCACACTTTTATATACTGAGCAGCCTCTGTAGCTTGCTGGATGGTCTTGACCACACAGCGCGCATATTGCTGGGGTATCCCTTGTTTTTTGGCATGACTCAGTTGCATGAGGGCCAGCACATTTCACACACCTGGCTTGGTGGTGACAGTACGTCTTGGTGTGTCCGAGGCTTTGACAACGGGTGCACTGGACAATGGTTGCCCTTCTTCTCGGCTCTTCAAACCTCACGACTGAATATACCAGCCTGGTTACATTGAATATTTCATCGTTGTTTCTGGCAGGCTACAAATCGACGAAGAATAACGGCAAAGGATATTTTTCTTTTGGGTGAAGCACACAAGAGACTTGCCTCACGTTATGGCCTATTGCTTCCAAATCGTGTTTGATTGCGCTCGTTGGGGTGGTGGAATGGAGACCACGCAATACGACTCTATAAGATTTTTCTTCTTTCAATTGGTAACAATGAAAGTCGTAGTTTTTGATGGTGAGATGATTTACCAATTTTTTGTAGTTTTCTTTTGTTGAAGTTTTGATTTTAATGTCTTTGAAACGAGAGAAACAGTTGAAGTTAGTCTGTCCGATCAAAGCTGATATTTCTTGACAGAATGATATAAAATTTTCAATTTTTGCAACAAAGATTGGAGGTGGTTCGGGTTCAGAAGAATGATGCGGATTTATGATATTGTTATTGCTGGTAGTTGAAGTAGACGGGTTGGGTGTAGGTAGTGTGGTTTCCTGAGATTTTTTGGCTGCAGTAGATTTACTGCGAGTTTGAAGAGTATTTGTATTATTATTGTTTTTTTTTTGATTTTGTAGTTTTCTTTTTCTTTTTATTTGGTGAGTTGCCCGCTGAACCTGGGGCTGCGTTTCTATGGCGCTTCTGAAGTGTTCTTCTAGACTGGTACTCAGTCTCACTGAACTCTGAATAAGAAGGGGTTTCAGTCTCTGAGTCATCAGATGTTACCACTTCCATTATGTAATAGTATTAAAAAAAAAAAAATAATAATAACAATAACAATAACAAAAATAATGATAGCTGTGAAGTAAATAATTAAAAATTAAAATAATGGCATAATTATCCACAACATGTAAACTAAAAAATACATGATTATAAAACAAGAATGAAAAAAAAAATAAAATAAAAAAGTTCTTACGTAAAAAAAAAAAAAAAAAAAAAAAATTAAATTAAATTAAATCTTTGGTTACGAACTAAAGGTAACAGAAAACAATAACAGGCCCTTGGCCTTGTCTGATAGTGCTGCTGTATTCAAACAGGCGGGAGGATTACGGGCTAGGCTGGCCAGTTAAACTGCCTCACATATATATATTGAATCAGTTCACTGTTAATACTGTTTGAACTCACCTTACTAAAAGTTATCTTCAAAATGATCTATAGTTCATACTGTCACTATTCGATAAATACGAAACTGTAACATAAGTTAAATACACAGTAAAAAATGTCACAAACAGAGAGCGATTCTAAATGTGATGCGTAGAAGCGGCCATCTTGTCTGAGACAGCTAAATATCTAAAACATAAAAAAGCGTTTTTTTCACATTCAATACTTATTGTATCGATGATATTACAAACGATTTTATGTATTTCAGTAAACATCAAAATATATTGTAATAAATGTTAATAATGATAACTTATAAAGGATATATGCAGATAATGTAGGAATTGGGCAATGAAATTAGAATTGATATATTGCAGATTCTTATAATCCGACACATGTAGGACCAGAAGCAGAAAAAAAAAAAATGACAAATTATTGCATTTTTAACATATATTTAAAAATTATTCAGAAGAAAACAATCCATTTATGCAGAACTAAATGGCTCTGGCATTGGCACACAACATGAAATGATTTTTTGATGATTTTCTACTTCTTCTATTTCTTCATTCTTGTGAAAGTTTTGTTCGATAGTAATTTTTCTTTTTGGCGTTCTGGACATGTTTTAGACCCAACTATTGAATATTAGACTCAAATTTATCTAGATTTGCTTCTAAAATTCAAATACGATTTATCTGAAGAGGGATGAATACTAATTTCCAATTGACAAATAACTTCGTAGGATAAACAAATATAAGTTAATACTATCCCCCCCCCCCCAAGCGATGTTATTAGGGCGATGAGCGGAGGTGGCTGACTCCGGATCTCAGAGGACCAACACCGATCGATCCTCTTCCTTCCTATTCCGCCTCAGTGGAGCAAGGGTCTACAGCTTGGGGTAGCAATGTCGCATTGCATTCCGGAAAAACATTTTTAGTACTTAAATAAAATTAAGTTGTTTGTAAAAAGTAGAAACAAATTCTATTCACTTAATCATAATGGTTATTTCCCTCCTTCCGACGACACTTCTTCCTCAGTTTCTTCCTTGACAAACCTCTTTCCTCTCAACTTCCTACAACTTCAAAGCTTTAACATTAAAGTCATCAGTGATTTCCCGCAAAACCAGATCCCGTCCTTCTGACCTTTACCTTTCCCCCTTCAACACAGCATCATTCAAACGCTCTTTTATTGCCAAAGCATCTAATTTCTAACTCCCTCCCATCCAATATTCGTCTATCCTACACTTTCAATATTTTTAAATCCACACCCTTCCTTTACTTATTAGGCATTCAATCCAATAGTTAATTGAAGAGGTAAATATTTATAATAATAATATAAGAATGTTCCTAATATAATTTTAATTTTCTTTTTTTTTTTATTCACAACTTGTATTTTTACCTAATATCAGTTTGTTTTTTTTAAAGAAAATCTATTTTTCCTTATAAAAAAAGTACTTTGCATTCAAAAATGCATAAACCATGTCTAGCTGTTCACAGTAAAGGTTTGGGTCCACTGTTCGACCATCAGGAACCAGCACAAAATGCAAAACTTTTCGAAATTCCAATAAGGACAAATTATCACGTTTTTTATCAAACTGATCCAAACTAACCAAAAGCTACAGTATTTAGATGGAAAACTGGCTATGACACGAATTTCTTCTGCGGTTGCCTTTGCGCTTAGGCCTCTTTTGTTCTTTAGTTTTTGCTCTGACATACCATCTGAGGTTTTAAAATATAATTTTTCCACAAAGCCTAATCAAGTCACAGGAACTAAAGGGTTAGCCAAAGTAAACTTTGTCATACAGACTTTAAGAAAACCTCTCACGGAGAATGAAGGACAGGTTAGCGAAAATTCAGAGACGTGCTTTTTTGATTCTAATGACCATGTCAACAGGATTGTCCCTCATAATGTGGAGCTTAGCTTAGCGAGCCAAAAGTCTTAGCGAGCGGCGTACCTCTCGATCCCCTTCTTCGAGAAAATACGTTGTTTAGCAGGATTACGGAGAGTTTTCGAGAGATGATTTGAGGAGATAACAACAGAGATGGACACCCTTGGGGAGGTGCTTTCTAGGAAAATAACTTCTCCAAATGGTTTTCCACCATTTCCAATTCCTTTCGGGAAAGGAAATAACCAACTTTACCCAAGCTGTTAACGATGAACTCATCGTTGTTGACGCTGAGAAGTTCCCGTAGAAAAAGACTGGAACCAACGTCCGCATCAAGAATGAATTCTCAAATTTATTGGTAAACCAGAAATATCCGTACTACGAGGCATTCGTCTATAAATGAAAGACAAGGCTATAATCAGGCATTTGAAACAGTTTAGTGGGTGTTGAGGATGGTCCTTAAAAAAAAAATAGCATGTATTTATTGGCAGGTCAGCTTAAACCCGTATTAGCAATAGTAAATTTATATCTGGTTGTAGGACAATATAATCTGCATACAATCAGTAATTTTAAACAATAATACAGGAAGTGTTGAAAATTTTGTATGTTTTAGAACTTAAGATGAATGATTAGCATTCGAAACTAGTTTTCTGATAAAAACTATCCTAATAGCAGTGGCAATTAATTCATTAATCCAAATTGTATTGATCCTTCTATACCATCATGCGTACCTCAAGTGGCTCAAGTAATTATACAGGATTTTAATATTTTAATTACCAATAATTTCCCTAGTATAAAAGATTAATGAGAAATTGGAATAGTAGGACTAACAAAGCGTTGTATCAACCAAACGGTTGTAGAAAGCGAGTAATATTTTAGAAAGGACAGTACTACGAAATGACGATTAGATTTATTTTGAAGTTTTAGTATCAGCTGCTAGAAGAATGCATTTCATATGAATTCCGGATATTATAATTTAAAATACCAGTCACTGTATTTTATAAGAGCTATTTATGGGACAGTATAACCTTGAAATGTTTAGCTAGAGTACTAGGATAAAGTTATAAACTTCTATAACTTATTTAAAAATATATCATGTCTTCATTTTATTGTATACGAAAATGCCACGAGAAGTTTCTGTCAATTAAAAAAAAAATCAAGGTTTCAGATCCATTAGGGAATTCCAATAGACGAAAATTAACTCAGTAGTAGAAGACGTTTTTTATGTTAGAAAATATTCAACATCCATAACACTTTCGATATATTGTCTCAACAACGCTCTATACATGCCAAGCATTTAAAAGGCGTTTAAACACAACTTAAAATGTTCCTAATCCTCCTTCTATCCCTATTTCTGCGGGTTTATTGTGTTTTTGAAAATATAAGAAGATATAAATTATCCAAAGTTTATGTTCGAGAATGAACAATATTGCCCTTCCTCCGCAGCCAGCCCCCGCGGTCGTGAATCATTCGAATATCGGAAAGGTCAAACGTCATGAATTATTGGCGAGGACCTAGAGCCTTGTGGAACTCCGCCAACAAAGTTCCCAGCGGCTCAATGTGCGTTGGAAATCTATGCTGACTCATTTCCTTAGTGACAAATTATTCTATGTCTGAGGTTATGTTTATGTAATATATGTTTGCGTTGTTTCATTGCTTACGTTTCAGATGTATATCATTATAGATATACATATGAGATTGAAAAAAAAATGAAACATATCAAGCATGATTTACCGACTTTTAGACTTACAGATAAAATGAACACAGTCATAATAAAGAAATTTAAAACATATAATAACAGGTTTACTTAAATCACGATTGACAACATTTATGTTAAGCCTTAAAATTGGTTGAGTTGTTTGATGAAGTGAACCTTACAAATCCTCTCTGCTCTCTAAAAGGACCGAGTTGAATCTGTACAAATCGTTAATTAGGCCCATAGTTTGTACGTTGCTGTAACTTGGGCACTCAAAAAAGTAGACCAACAATTTCTTCGAGTCTTCGAGAGGAAGACAATGAGACGAATATGTGGTCCAATCTGCGAACAAGGCACGTTTGGACCAACAACTGGATGAATTAAACAATGATGAGGATATTATGCAATTCACGAAATCACGAAGAATTGGCTAGCTTCGACACGTCGAGAGGATGCCCAATGAGATAACGGGGAAGATGATTATGAGAGAGAGCTTTACAAGAAAACGAAACAGAAAACGCCCAAGGAAATCGTGACAAGAGGATGTCTAGGAAGATATAAGGAAACTTAGAGTTGTGAATTGGATGAATAAGACTCTGGATAGGAATGATTGGAGCGGAATAGCATGGAGCAGTCACTACTCAGGATTGTAGTGACGAAATATATATATATAATATCTGATTTGAAGATATCTATCTGTATAGAAATAAACATCTCTTTCCTCAAATAAATAGGCTGCTTGGATTGAAATCAACAGGAATTTAAAAGGTGTTCATGGTTGAATTAACGTTGCATGTTGTACCTTGATTTATTTACGGGAAGATAGAATTACAAGTATAGAGGTCTAGACAACGAGGCTTGGCACGCGATCTTAGACTACAAGATTATCATCAATTGTGCATTTTCAAATCAATGAAATTTCTCGAAAATAACCCCAAATAACAATGATTATTGTTTTTACAGTATTAAAATGTACTCTGAGATTGTTAATTATTTCGCAAGGATATTTTGTTTTATTGTACACAGTTGTAAATTTCAATAAATAGCTAAAAACAACAACACAATTTCTGTTTTTTTTATTGTTTTACTGTTAGTTTTTACCGTTTTAGTTATGAACGCTGAAGTGTATAACACTTCAATTCCCTCGTTTTTAATTTTATTCTGGGGCCATTGCCCCTTAAGAATAATTATAATGTACAATTATTGGCGACCTAGCTGCCGTATGTCTAATTTAGAAACATAATAAAAACAAGAAAATACAATTAAAATTAAATTAAGGAAACGAAAAGAAATTTAAATTACAATATAAAGTAACAAAAGTAATAATCCATGTTTTAAAATATCACATGAAAAACAAATTAGATCTTAAGGTTAGAAATTTAAAATAATCTACAAAAACAAATTAGGAAAAAGCAAAAAAATATTCATGAAAAAATACAGTAGACAAAGCTAAGAAATATAAATTATACGGAAAAATAATGTATCTTGTCTGATAAAATAATATAATCATGCTGAAACCAACTATACAAATTTTGTGTAATAGTATTAAAATAATTCTGTAAAAAATCTATATTATATTTTGAATATTCATACTTCATTTTAAAAAATATTTTCTTCATTGATATGACTATTAGATTGAGTTTCTAATAAGTAAACGAAAAGACGGGATTTGAAGCTATTATGAGTGGGAGTTCCAGAAGTTCGAAGCTCTCTCTAGAAATAAAGGAACGTTTGAAGGATGTTGTGTTGAAGGAAGTTAGGTTGAGGTCTGAGGAACAGGATCTGGTTTTGCGGGAACTCACTGATGATTTTAATGTTAATGCTTTCAGGATATAGGAAGGTGACTGAGAGGAAAGTGATTTGTAAAGTAACGAACCAAGGAAGTATTATCTTCGGAAGGAGGGAAATAACCATTTTAATCTTGTGTAGTGGTGAGATACATGGTCATAACGTGATATCCCTAAATCTATTAATCTTTATCAAACAAAATTATAAAATCTATTCTGCGCAATTTTTTTAAGTAAACCTTATCATCAAACCTTTGTAAAATAAATACGTCTACAACGAAATGACCTGTATAATATTAATACCCTCTGAACGTATTAATAGCATTTGGAAGAAACGTGGTCACTGGCCCTGTGTTTAAAATGGTTGACGTCGGCCCTCCACCGGAGTGTAGACTTAGGAAATGAACTCATCGGGCTTGAAATTGTCCTCTCCCCCCTTCAAAAGGTCATTCCAAGCCTAACGACCTCACAGCTCTTCGTATTTAAACATTAAATATTTCTGTATTTAGTACGATCAATGTTTAGACAGGCTATCTTCATAATATCGCCTCTACAGCTGCAAAGTATCGAATGTGAAAATACGCGGTTATTGCATTCGATCTTTAGCGATTCGTTACAATGATTTGGCATAATCAAATAGTTTGTACAATCGACCCTTTGACAGGGTTATTCCTCCCCTTTACAGAGTGAATTCAGATTCAGTATATCAGCTATAAAGCAATTGATAAAGTAATACAAAAAATGTATTTTCACATTCGATACTTTGCAGGTGTAGGGACGATATAGTCTTTATAATATTAAGGGATAAATAGAGGGATGACGTGGATACAGAATAAAATATGTTAAGACTTTTATGGAAAATTCTTCAGTTGTTTGGAAGACAATTTTTTTGTTAATATAATCTGGCTCACATCAACTCATATATCTGACTCACTTTGAACAAAATTTGTTGACATCAATAATTGAATAAAAATTATAAAACTGGTCTCTGACCATTTTTATGATTGGAGATAAGGTAATTTCAAAGTATTTATTATCTTGTAGTTTTTTAAATTTACTATCTGTTCAAAAAAAAAATTTTCTCAGGCGTTTATTTTCGGCGAAAAATAATATATTTAAATATATCTTATCAACCTTTTTTTTTTACATAATAAAAAAATTAAAATCTATTGTATAACCTTATTTCTGAAAAAAATCTAAGTGATACTTCTAGGGCTACATGCTACAAAAAAAATGCTCATTTACAAAAACATTTCTTTGCCTAATTAACTGAAGGTCATATTTCATGCCATTCGCATCAAACTTAAACTGATTTTAAAATATTCGGTGATTTTCAGGGGAATCAAAAAAGTTCATTTACAATACAAAAAACATTGCGATAAATACCTCTCTGAAGTTACTACTGCTGACAGCAGACTTTAAGAAAAAATGATTTAAGATGTTGAATAGTTTTGGACGTGTTGGATTGTAATTCTTCAAATCTTGATAGGACCTTCCATACGTGGTGTTGCATTATTCACAATAAATTTAATTTTTGTTTTCATCCATTAATTGAAATTTACAGCTATACAAAAAAAAAGTTGAATTACTGGTTTCTATGGAGCATCGATTCGAAAATTTCACAACGGATCCAACAATACCAGTTAGTCATGATCATACAATTTTTGAGATAATGCTTTTCTCCTTGGCAGGGCAGTAAGGAGACAACGTGTCCTTATAGCTCTTGGAGTTACTTTTCCCTTCTTATTTGCCAGGAATTTTGAACTCTTACTGCATCGAATATTCGACGAATACCTTTTATCTCTCAGAGTTATAAAATTTTCCCTTTTTCTCCTTTATCTTTACCATCGTCCATTCTACATTTCCGGACTCAAATCTTCAATTATTACCCGCCAAATCCGTTCCCGTCCATCAGATTTGTATTCTCTTGCTCATTGCTTAGTCACTTTCGACCGATCTTTCGTAATGCGATCCTCTTCTCTATGGAACTCAATCCCACATTTTATTACACTTTCCACAATTTTAAATACCGCTTCGTTAACCACCTACTATACAACCAGATCCTGTACTCCAAAAACTGTCAATTGTCATTTTTTAGTTGTATAAAATATGAACAATTTACTATTGGTTATTTTGCTATAAAAATGTTATTCCATTTTAAGGATCTGAAGGCCCTTGGTTATACATCATTTTTTTTATTTTTAAAGGGCTTATGGTCCTAGAATAAATAAAGAATAAGAATATTATTATGATTTCATAGAATTTAAAATAAAATTAATACTTCAAAATTAATTGAAGGGTCAAGTCTACATGAACTAATATTTTTGGAAAATCTGTGTTATATGTATGGATAAACTTGTTAAGTGATACACTTTTAATATTTCCTACTTCCATTCCCTTAAATTCAATAGAAGGCTAAAATGGTTTGGCGCAGATATCTGAATTCATTATAGAAAAATGGTTTATAAAATAAACCTGCCATAATCAAACATTGACTTCAGTTTTTCGAAACGCGAAATGTTATTTTCACGTTTATCCACTCCACCCATCAATTATCATAATAGCTTATTGTTAAAATGACTATATAAAAAAATATTCGAAGATCACGGTATTATTTTATTTTTTTTTTCCACCTCCCAGTAATAATTTTATAATTGGCACTTGAACACCCGAGGCGTCGAAGTTTGATGACACCGCCCCTCGACCTGAGGCACCTCAATTATTAAAAGACCCTTTGACAGGCCCCGGAGGTCCCGGCAGGCTCCCTCCCCCCATCTTCTGGAAAGATGACAAGGGGGGGGGGGGGGTCAATTGCAAAACTTATTTCATTATACCTCTTCCAACTCCTCCTTATTTTGATTGATTTTGCAATAGCTGTCCTTCCATTGAGCCCTCTGAGGTAGTTAAAACGATTCATTGACTTCTATTCTTCCATTCACCTTTTCAATTAACAATCAAATGCCTAACTTGCTTTCGAATCTCTAGTCGTTTCCTTTATTAATAATAATACACTACCTCATCTTTCGGATTCCTGAAGTGCTATGTTTGTAAGAGGAGACGGTCACCGTGGGGGTAAAAAAGGATAAAAATAGGTAATAATCTAACATTAGAACAGTGTAGAATAGAATAGAATAGAAAAAAAAACAACTTTATTCTGGAACAAAATTCCTTAAGAATAACTTTACATAACACAAAGTAAAATCATAACTGGCCGAGAGCTTTTAAAAATAAAACAACATAAATAAAAGTGAACACAAATATGTGTGAGAACAAATACAGAGAAAAAATAGAAAAAGAAAAAATAGAAAGAAAAAATAAATAGACAATGTAGGAGTTAATGTTCTAAACAAAATTGCAGAAAAAAAACCCCCATAGAAAAGTGATAATGAAAATGAAAAGATTATCATTATAAAGCACTCATGTTTGAAACCTTGAAAACCAAAAAACACACCTATATTCATGACCTTACTCTGCGCTCCTCCATTCACCTTTTAAATACTGGGACCCAACCCATCAACCTGTACACTCTGGCGCATCGAACTGCATCCTTCGAGAAATCCTTTATTATCCGCGCTTCCTCTTTATGGAATTCATTGCCCATCTCAATTCGAAAAAGCTCCACTCTTACTTCCTTTAAACATCATTTATTTCTTTACCTCCTTAATTTTCGATCTTTCGAGCTAATGTAAAACATGTATATATATTTAATATAAATTTATAATAGTATACATAACATGTATCCTTTTACAAGATATCTCAGTTACTTTGTAACTCATAATTTAATTATTAATAAATTTTTATCGATTTATTAATTAATTTATCAATTAAAATAAAATAAAATAATTAAACAAATAATTAAATAAAATTAATTATTTATCAATTTTTATTATCTATTATCATTATTTATAATTAATTATCATAAACAGACGATTGTCCTATTTACTGTAATCATATGTTATTGTTAGGGGACAAATAGTCCCAGAATAAAGTTCATTTTCTTCTTTTTCATAAAAAATTAAAACATCATCATAATCAAACTATAATTTACGCTAATGTTTTATGTCTGACAGAGTTTGTGATTAAATTATATGATTACATACATAGTACATACATCCATATAATAAGGGAGCGTCAGGTTGGAGGGAAAGGAGATGGTGAAAGAAAAATGTTTTGAATGCTCCGAGGGAAGAAGCATTGCGAACACAGGGGGAAGGGAATTTCCAAGAATCAGACCAGGAAGGAACGTTGGAAAGCAGTAGTTCTGTGGGATGGAGTATAGAGATCGGAAAGACGAGAACTTGTATTCAGTGATTTGATTGCAGACTTAAATTTCAGGATATTGTAAATAAACGGAGGGTGACGGGTGTTAATAACTTGGAATAGGTAGGAGCCTAGTTATTTCTGCGGAAGGAGGGGAAAAGCCAATTTAAATCAGTGTAGAGATGCGAAACTTGGGAACGTCTCGAGGTTCCGAAGGCAAACCTAATGAGGCAAAGTTACGTTAAGTAGTCGTATTATAAGCATAACATTTTGGAATTGTATGTCTCATGAGGGGCTAAATCGAATGAAACAAACTTTATCTAATGATCAAAAAAAGACAAAATTTAAGGGGTGAAATTTCAAAATAAAAAGAAAGCATGTTTGGTATCGAACTATATGTTTTTAAGTTGCTAAATCGAATAACAACTAGCTTAATCTGATCATCAGCCCAAATAATTGCTAAATGCTTATCCTTGACAGCAGGTATATGAAGATTTGTATGCAAATTTAGTTTTTTGGCATACCATCGAGATTTTGTCTATATTTTAAGACTGTTTGATCAAAACAAAAGACGTTCATTAATAGAGGTGATAATTTGTAATGAATAATTATATAGAGTTTACGAAGCCAGTATGGATTATTTATTAAGGAATATTTTGTTGTAGACATCTTCATCGCGAATTTCCCCAAAATATGCTCATTAAATTAGTTATTTTTGATTTATTATTTTAGTTTATTACGTTTTAATATATTTTAAAATAATACATGATATTAAACCAAAAAAAACAAAACAATATATTCTTTTTAAATATTGCTTTACCAATAATAAAGGCAGTGGCAGGCAGCTGATTGATTTAGGTATCACATTCCCCGTTGGGAATGTGTTTGTCTGCACTCCCCCCTCTTACATAACCAGTGTAAAGGTCTAATTATATTCTTCAAAAATACTCACTTCGCTGTAAAAATAAATTGACAATACCTTGCGCAACAAGTATTGAGGAAAGACGTCGATTTGAAAACGACAAATATAGCAGTAGCGTCACCAGCTTTTATTGTGTGGAATTTTATTGTGGACCAATAATAAATGAGGAAATATTTCCATCCAAATATTGCGCCATTCCTTCCCTCAGGCATTTCTACGAAGTTTTTAAAGATAAATATAAATTCCGATTTTGGCATTGGCTCCCCTCATTAGATGAGAACTCATGATATTTAAGCTATGGGACTTGGAATATTGTTATTAATAGAATTAGTATTAAGATTATTATTTTCGTCCGATGACACTATTCAAGCAGGTTTATTTTTTCTATTTCCTTAATATTTGAACCAAAAATCATCCAGTCGCTGATAATTTTATGGTACTAGGAATGTGTCGATTCTCGGTTCGAACGAGTCTTGATAATAGAATCGGTTTTTAAGAATCGATGATCCAACGTCGATTTTTAGGAACCGATTGATAACGCTAATTTTTGTGATGTTTTGTTTCCAATGATATAAAAACAAAGACAATATTTTTTTATTATAAGAAGAAGATGATCAATGATGCAGCCAGGAGAAAGAAAAAAAACACGTTGAAGTAAAAAACCCTTATGGAATGCCGACGTTTCGACTTGCCTTGCAGGCCTTCAGGGCGAATCAATGAGGAGAGGAGACAATCAATGACTATTCATGATATTGCTTGAAAAGTCGGCACTGCATAAAAGTTTTTCTCCTGGACGTGTTTTTTTCTTTCTCCTGACTGCATCCCTGATCATCTACTACTTTAATTACTTAAAAGTCAACTATATATTTCTTACTTTTTTAAATTAATTTTATTCACGTACTAGATTAACACTGCTTGGTACATAATTTAAATTCATTTTTTTTTATAAATCAACGATTACTTCATTCTGAGGGACCTTCTAGAACATATCTAGAAGGTTCCTCAGAATGAAGTTCCCTAGGCTATATTGGCCCCTGAGAGGCAGCACACACTTTACAACGGCGCTAATATTTCCAAGGGCCGCGCCACCGCCTTCGAGATAAATGTGTTCCCATCGCTTTTGTCCTCAATGGCAGTCGGCCAACCGTTCCCAGCAGCAATCAGCCACTCTTACAAAGTGTAAGTCGATATTGCCTTCCGTCGGACTGCTTTGGAGCTTGAAATTAAATAAGGAGAACTATGAACTAAATCATTAATAAAAGGTTGACAGGGAGGAAAACAATGTCGTTACTGCAGAACTGTTCAGATATTTCGGTTTTATATTAATAAGAAATATTTAGCACTTTTCTAAAAAATAAATTCCCGATTTTCGAAAAGAATAAAAAATAATAATGACAAACTTCAAATATTCTGGATTAAGAAAAATCATGAGTCAGCAACTCAGCATTCTCTATTCAGATCAACAGCAATGTTGATTTCTTTTTCATTGCAGATCACTTAGGATATAATGGTAACTTCTCGTTGGAGTGCATTAGGATAAGGATAAGGTTCCACAGAAGAACCTTCTATTCATTGATATACTGAAAATAAGTAAAAGAAGAACTGTAAGTACATTTGGTAAATAAAACCAAAAGACTGTTCTTGCACAGGTTAGAATATTCACGGCAGGTTATCGAAGAGAGAATGCCGATGGTTTTGTGGATTAAACGGATAATTGATTCAATATTTTATTTCCACTTTCGGCTATTTTAATTGACCTCCAGGAAATGTACAATAACTTGATATGAAGTATGGAAATTATTGATTTATGTTCGCTCTTAGTTGTGATGCGTAGATGGGCTGATGATGATTTACACCGGTGGTCATAGCTGTCCTTATGTCTACACTCAATACTAAGCATCGGGTTGATATAGTTTACCTGAGGTTTACTTAGGTTGCTTGATTTATGTGAATGATACAGTTTTGACAGCTGACTCAGTAAAGAACTTTTAGCAACAGCAACGGAATAGGAAGCTAATTCGGAAAGAATAGGTAACAATATAAATGTGGAATAACATATAGCATAGCAGATTGGAACGGTTCCTGAGATCACAAATTAGTATATAATCACACATAATTCAGGGCTGTTATCAACACATCAAGAAATATCTAATAGAATCAATAAGACAAATAGCATTTGTTACCAAATATGAAATTAACATAGATGGAAGGCAGAGAGTACCTCATAGTGAAATCATACGTAACCAATGATACATTCCTAGTCACCTCTATGGTAGAGAAAACTGGGTAAAATCGAGCAGTGGGATAACTGCTTATATCTGAGGAAAGTAGTTGGAACTATCCAGACTAAATGGCATCAGGAACAATAGTATGAAAACAAAATCCGGGATAGTAGAATTAATTGGAGAAAAAATCGAAAATGGTTCGGACAAGTTTTAAGAATACGCGAGGATTCCAGGAACCCAGAAAATTCTTGGAAGCAAGACCAATCAGAAAGAAAGCATAGTGGTCCATCAACAATGTCTTCGATGGAGGAGTGGCTCAATAAGGACAGAAAGAAAGGAGTCTAGAAGACATGAAGATCTAAGATCTTGATGGATGTAACTCATTGATTGGTGCCCCTCTTCGCTGAAAGTACAGGAAAAAATGAAAAAAATTAGGATAAATTATTTTTTGTTTTAAAATCTTTTACATTTAATATTTTTGTTATATTATTAAATTATTTTTATTAGACTTTTTAAAATACATATTCATTTGTGTTTTAGAATACTATGTAATTTAATAGAAGTTATTTTAAACTACGATCATCGTATTGAAATTATTGTTGTACTTTATTTTTATTTTATACTACCAAAACATTCTAAATAGACTCAAAATCAGAAATTATAAAAAAAGCAAATTTTTCTGATTGAATATGGTTCCTACAAGCTATTTTAAGAGGCATGTAAAATTACATCTCCGTCATTTTCACGTGCTGGTTGAGCTAAATGTGTTCACATAACCACATTGCTCTATAAATATTCGTCCTTGATGAACGTACAAAAAACATTTCGAATCAATAATGGAAGCTGTATAAAATATTTAAAACAGCCACTTGAAGCCATATAATTACATTAAAATTCACGTTGTATAAGGACTACGTAACATCAAACTTCCTGCTTCAAAACGTTGTAAATATCCTGTGAGTGCTTAATTAATTACACCGCTTCAGTTTTGTCAATTAAATCAAAAATTACTCAAGTTTATTTTTAGGTTTCCCTGGGCTACAATCTAATATGTTTAAAAACAATATCAGCCTATATTGTTTCCATTTCTGTTTTGTTTTTTAATTATTATATTATCACATTTACTGGATGTATGTTTTATGTACAGTTGTAAATTTCAATGAATGAATAGATAAAAAAAAGAAGTAATAATTAGTTATGGGTTGCTGTGATATCTTTGTTCATCCTGTTATATTAATAATCTTGGAGTAATATCGATTGGCGAATTTCGATTAAAAAATAATCTCATTTATGTTACCAATAATTTTTTTGGATGTAATTGTTTTGATGGATCGATCAGTAAAAATTATGTATATATTATAATAACCCGTCGTTTATCTGATAAAGCACGGGTATTGGTACATTTCCATCAAAAACTAGGTTTTCAACTCATTCTTGTATTAGCAAAAGGCTCCTCTATACAAAACCTAACCATATTTTTCATAAATTTCTTATTTTTAAAAATATATTTTTATATTAGCAGGTTTAAGGGGAATTCGGTGAAGAATTATTCAATACGAATAAATTTAAATTTTAAACAAGAAAGGATTTTCAAAATATAAAATTAAATAGAATGATACAAGATCATTTGTACCGCAATCCTCGCAATTTCGTCTATGAAAAACTTTCTTTTTTTTCTAAGCTCCATCTACTATGTAGGAAATTTCAAGTAACATAGTGAATAAATATATCACTATGTTTTACACAATGAATTCCTAACTAATATAATGATGACATTTCTATACGTATCTAATGGACTGTAAAGCTATAGATAATTCACAATATTCGTACTTTTTCGTTTTGTTTCATTAATAATTAATTATTAATTTCTAATTATTTGTACAAATTTTTAGACACGTGTTGGTACAGTACAAATAATCTTAATTTTATTTAATTTGAGTGGTCCCTTTAAACTCGTATATACATGTTGTTTTACAATAATCGTGCTCTGATTATATTTAAACTTTATAAAGGTAAAAATCTAGTATAGACAAATATAAGAATGGTTTTATAGAATAATAGTTATATTTTTTGGATTTTATATTAAAATTTCCGGATTCTTTAAAATTGTGTATTATAGTGTTCAAACGTTCCGAAAGAAATATGAATCCAGCATGTAAATATGTCTTTTGCATAAATTTTTAATGGATAAGCAGAAAAATATAGGCCAAATTTAATTATTTTTTATATTTATTTTGCCTATACTATGTTGATAATCATTATCAGCTCCAATATTTCATTATTTGATGACATGAATATACTTTTTTTTTTTAAATATTCATTCTGAACAAATAAAAAACATTTCTTATAAATAAAAATATAAATAATATCACGTTATCCATCAATTTTTGTTTTGGTTTGTTTTAGTTTCTGAGCGATCAGAAAAAAAAAGTAATCCACTACTTTCACTAAATGCTCCGCAGTTGTCAGTAAATAAATATACAAGTAACAATAGATTATTATTATAATTTGTTTATTTTTATTTATGTTGGTCATTATAAACCCAGCTACAAGCGAAATGTATATATTCAATGCTTGGCACGAACGTAAAAAAATGCTTTTTGACTTGACTTAGAAACTAAGAAGAAAGGAAGACCCCATGGGGTAACATCCTGTCCCCCCCGGGATAATAAATAGCATCCCCTCCCCCCCCCCCCCCCCGCCAACACAAGAGCTAATCCCAAAGGACACCGCCTCCTTTATCCCCATCATCTCTGACCCCTTTAATCGCTTTTCAGGGTCCTGACCCACATTCCTGCTCCGATTCAATCCAGCTGTATTGTGTTTCATAGGGAACCTTCTGTCGTCTCCCATTTCCTCCCTAAGATCACATGTCGCATATATATTACGGTAAATTCTTATATCTTATATATTTTTATCCGTGAATCTTGCGATATATTTTTATAGGATTTATTAATATATATCCATTTGATAATTATCATAAATAATAGACACAAAGCAATTCAAAAAAATAATTAAGTGTTATGTGGGTCGTTTAGAAACCCTTATGTCCATTTTTCAAAATTTTACAGAAGACCAAAAATTATAGCTTTTTATAATGTTAATTCAAAAAGCTAATTTCTAGGCAGAAAAAAAAATTGATCACAATTTATCTTTATATACCATAAAATGTCAACCAACATAGTTATATATTATATATATGGTGTTGTATCAACCAATATAACACTTTATTTTCATTGTTGTGTTCTTGGAGAGGTCTTTAACTTGTGAATTTTCATTTTCATGCATGCTTGTATCAGCAGAGAATTTCTATTTTGTGTAGCGTTATATCCAACATAAAATAGAAATTCTCTGGTTTTGTTTTGAAATTCAGCCCAGAAATTAATTATTCTATAGTTGTTTCCTCTTTATCGAGTTTTCATTACTCTTTTATTTATTATGGATTATATATATGAAATATGTTACATTTTGTATATACAATATAAGTACATTATATGGATACATGGATCCATGTATACATGGATCAAGTGCCGATATTCTGAAATTTTTTTATGTTTTTAGAAATTATGAATGTTTAACATTCGAAACTAGTTTTCAAATAAAACAATTCCAATAGAAGTGGCAATTAATTCAACAATCGTAATTGTATCGATCTTTTTATACCATCATGCGTACCTTGAGTGACAAATATAAAGAACTCACATGATATAATTCACTTAAAACTGCGAGTGTGTATATAACCTTAACAGTTTGTAAACAAAATATGCGATAAAAACCGATTAAGAACTAATTTTTGTGTACACGCTTCGGCGGTACATATACTAAAATTGGAACTAATTTTTGTTGGGATTTAGTGTTTTTTTATTCATTGATTTTAAGTCATAGATAAAGGTGCTTTTAAACTAACATTTAAAAATATATATATATATATATATATATCTTAAGAAAAAAGTGGACTGAGTAGGTTTTGATCCAGAACGACTCATGTCGTGTTTTTCAATGGATCCAATAGATAACTAGATATATCAAATGTTGCTACATTTTTTTAATGCTTTATATCATATCTGTCATTCCAGTGAATAAGTGGTCAAGGCGTGTTAAGGTGTTTGCTTTATGGTAAATATATATTTAAATAAGATGTTCGTTAGATCTGATTATATTTTTAAAATAAACACTTGTTCACGGGGATGGCAGATATATTGGCCGTAGGCATCCGTTACATAATTATGTAAATATGGTTTATTAGAGACTAAAGAAGCCTTTTATTCCCTTGGAAGGTAAAGTAATCAAAACTTCCTATAGAGATAAAAAAAAATGTTACCAAACTTACAGATTTAAAATCTAAGTGGGATTGGAGCAGGAATGCTGTTAATTTGACGCTAATAAGAACTCAATTGGCTTACTTTTGAAATGAGGTTTTTAATAGTAATTTATTATTTACTTACTTACTTCTTATAAAATTTAAAAAAAAACTTTAAGTAATTGTTGTATGAATTATTTACTTTAATATTCGTAAAAAATTAATTTTGGTATTTGTTCCTCGACACCTGGAACAGGTTTTGGACCCAGGTTGGAGATAAAATTGACTTCTTGTGAGTTGAAAACTATGGTTCTGGTATAGTATATTAGAAAAAAAAAATAGATTTACCAATTATTCCTTATTAATAAATAAAATGAGAACAAATGAGGAACTGAGAACTCTATATGCTGCTCCAGATATTGTAGCCAACATAAAAAGAGGCAGAATTAGATGGCTAGGGTATTTGCAAAGAATGGAGGCAAGTAGGCTCCCTAAAATGATGTTGGAGGGGCACCCGGGTAGAGTGAGAAGGAGAGGAAGGCCTCGACTTCGTTGGCTTGAAGATGTAGAGGACGATCTTCGGACTCTGGGTGTGAAAGGATGGAGAAGGGTTGCCGAAGTAAGGTTTGAATGGCAGAGAATGGTTGAGGAGGCCAGGGTTCTACTAGGACCATAAGCGCCATAAGATGATAATGATGAATAAATAAAATTGGACATGCCTCAGATCTGCTCAGCATTTGCATATTCTCTTCGAAGTGATAATCTAATCTAATAGATCATTGATTAAGTTGGCCATGTTTATTGGGGCTTAACATTCTCAACTATTTCAACCAGGTCTGGAAGAACGAGATATCCTATAGCGAACTAACATATAATAAATAGACTGGGTGAAATGGTCGGGTTTGTTCCATGGGTTGTTGAGCACAGCTGTCTCGAATACGCATCATATGTTTCTAACATGTTACGAACGTTACATATTCTATATTAAATATTAAGCGTGGAATCCTTGGATATAGACGGACTTGTTGGCTACTCGAGCGATAACCGGAAAAACCCTTCGCTGCCTCTGCGTCAGAGATCGTAATTTATTGTACGAGGAAAAGGTGGAACGCCACAAATTAATACACATGGAAAATTAGTGTTATTTGTCTATCTCAGGGTCTACTCTACAGGATTGTGCTCTAAGAAAAATATATTATTATTTATTATAAAATAAATTCGTCATGAAATAGTTCTGGCTTGTCTAGCAGTATATATTTGCAGACGGTTTTGCCCTGAACTACCGTTAGTTGTATACTTTTTTAAAACGGTAATGTTTTTAAACATTTACTAAAATTCTAAAGTACAATGGAACCTCTGATTATCGAAGTTGAACATTCCTTGAAAATAATTCGAAGTGTAGAAATTTCGATGTGTAGAAAAGGTGCGATTTCTTCATCCAAGAAATTATAAATTATTATACTATTCTAAAATTATAGTTGTTTTTTTTTAAGTTGTGCAAATTATTAATAGCTAAGAAAAATAAAAATATTTTGAATTATAACATTATATTGACAATCGATATTTGATGAAAGGTTTCAGGCACGTAAAAAAGCCGAACCCAGCTGCACTTATTATATTTTTTCCCACTAACTTAGTCTAGGAGGTCCCTCATCCAGTTCTTTTTTAATCTTCTATTGATTTTAATCTAGTACGTGCATAGTAAGCAGTGGCTATGTCTATATATGTATTGGAAAGTCCATGTGGTTTTTCGTGGCTTTGTCTGTTGTTAGTACGTATTTCTTCCTTAACAATTGGCATGCGAAAGTCAATATGTGGAGTTACGTTGCTTATGTTCTAGAATACTTTTGTGATGCTGAATGTTTTGGCCTGAAACATTTGGAATTTGTCTTCGAAAAATTGTACTATATATCTGCGATGCTTATGTCCAAACATGACTCAGTAAGTAAGTATTTATAATATATTGTGTAGAGTAATTCATCATTCAAGCCATTTCCTAGAAAATTTAATTTTTATTAAGAAATTTGATATTTCCCTTAGAATCGTTAGAAACGAATCTCATATCATGGAACGCAATTTGGACTATCAAACGGTTCACATATTTACATCATCGTTCACCTCACCAATGCGTTTCAAGAAATGCAGGTCAAGAATATGAGAACTGGTATTGTTTTAAAGGAAACAGAAATTTAAGAAATTCATATTGTTTTATACTTAAACCATGTTGAGCAATACTTAAGCGTTTCGTCGAAATCGGACTACGTTTCAAAAACTAGAACGATCGTCCATAAGAACTAGTTCCTTTGATACGGCAACATAAATTTTAAAGAAATATTAATTGGATTTCCGATCCGCTTTGGCCCCAGGTGGGCCTGGATATGGGATCCTCCTGAAGGGCAAATCGATTTAGCTCCATTAAAGATGTCACCAATACCACCGCCTTCTAAATATAACATTCTCGCTAATGGATCTCGTGATTGAAGGCCGGGGGAGGGGGGAGAGGCACTCCTGTCAAAATATTGTCCACTTTTATCCTCAGCATACATTTAGAGACTTCAACGTCATTTTAACAAAAGGTAAATATTTTCAATATCCAGTTATTCTCTATTTCACAATACATAATTCATTCAAAAGTCTGTCTTTGATTATCAATCTCCATTTGTTTCTCTTCTTCCATTGACTCTCTCTACCCAGTCGATGTAATACGCCTCAAAGGCATAAGGTACAGCTAAAAAGACATACATTACTCCAAATTTTTCAAAAGCACTCTAGCATGTTAGCAACATAACTCTTCAAACAGACGTTCACATTCCAAATGTTAACCATAAAAATACGGACAAACTACGCACGATTACATGAAAAATCACATGGGCTTCCCAACACACAAATGATTGACATGGCCTCTATGCACATATACTAGAATATATCCAAGTAGAAACTAAGACTAAAAAGAAGCTGGTTGAGGGACCTCCTGGACTAGATTAATGGAAAAAAATAAGAGGTGCTCCTTTACATGCCTTTTCAAAAAAAAAAGTTTTTATATGTATATATATGTGTGTGTGTGTGTGTGTGTGTGTGTGTGTGTGTGTGTGTGTGTGTGTGTGTGTGTGTGTGTGTGTGTGTGTGTGTGTGTGTGTGGGGGTGTGTGTGTGTGTGGGTGTGTGTGATAGAGAGAGAGTATATATATATATATATATATATATATATATATATATATATATTAATTTAGTCAGTAAAATAACTTATTTTGGTGACATTTCGATACTATATTGTTCTCATAATCATGCCCTACAGTGAACAAAACAGGTTACAATAAAATTATAGTTAATAATTTAATATAATAATATAAGTTACACAAATAAATTATATAAGTTTTGAAGGTTATTTCAAAACATAAAGTTAGATAAATTATAAATATACAAAAAGATGCTTTAAAATAATTAACTACATATAATTACAAATAATTAAAAAACTATAGTTATAGTCGCCAATGAGCATTGGTAGCCGAGAAAAAAAAAAAATTGAAAATCACGTTTTATTTTTTTTCTCAGCTCTAAGTCAAGATAGATAAATTTTATTTTTACTTAAAATTGTAGTTTTATATGCTATATCTTTACCACAACCAAAACCCGTTGTTCGGAAATTAATGCAGGATTTCATGTTTAAACCAAAACATGATATTATTATTAAAAAGATTATTTATCAGGTTTTGATTAATTTTCATATTGGTTTTTTTTTTTCTTTCTCGGTTCCTAATACTCATTGGCGTCTATAACTCTAGTTTTGCATTATTATACGTCCCTACTACCCACACAAAATTCGGCATTCAAATATGTGAGATACATGTCAAAACGTCTCCTTGTGAGTTGGTAGGTTGCTAATGATAAAAAGAGAGAGGGGAGCTACCTATTTATTCATTGATCAAGAATCACTCACTCCAAGAAGTGATAAAAATATATGATTAAGAAAAATAATTGTTTGGATCTGATCACATGAGGTGGGATCTGATCACTCTTGTGAAAACGCTATTTCTTCCGCCGTCAAGTTGTAGGAAGTCAATGAAACGTATCGACCTGGAATAATTACACTTTTCGTTAATTCAAAATATATCAGAACCAGGCTCTAGAAAATATTTAATGACACTAAGGAGAGTAATTAAACCTGTCACAACAGAGTGGAGGATTGGTTCGTCGGCCGAGGGGTGTCGGGTCGGGTTCTTGTCCTCTGTCCCTGTCAAACTTTATTACCACACCGCCATCGATGAATAAAGCATAACCTGTAAATATGGACTTCATTGGACATTTATTCACTTTAAAGGGTATACTAGTTTCCTGTGGTTAGAAATTCGCTTGAATAATGGATTAAATTACTTTTTTATTTTGTAGTATCATTAAAAGTCATTTATCTCTCCAAATATATATTTAAAATATATTTATACCAACTGAACATGAAATTGTGACCTTAAATCTAGGAGGCATTGGCCACAGTGAGTTGCCACAGTTACTTCAATTTAAAGTTTTATTTATTTGAGTTTTCACACTACATTTGCATGTTTCTGGTATTCCGTCCATTTACATGTTAGATATTTACTTTATGAATAGTTTTTACATATTGTACTATTTCTGATCAGTAGCAAGAATAATATAAAACTTGTACAATTGCCAGTGATGTATTTGAGAAACTACTTGCTACAATCTAACCTCGATCCCTTGGAGCGGTTATAGTTGTTAAGGCGTCATAGATTTATCTACCAAAATAATTATGAACGATGATCAGTCAAGCAATTTATTTCATTAATAGCATTATGAATTATAAAAAACGTGTATTACCTTATCTAAATTTGCTCTCAAATTTATCCAGATAACTTACAAATTTTACAATCTGGCAGAGTAGACCAGCAAGAACTAATTTTCGATAGAATGATTACGTATGATACACATCAGGCCAATTAAACACTTTGAGGTTTAGCTATTTATTTCGTATATATAGAAAAAAAAATTAAACTGTAAAATTCTTTTAAAATTTATGTTAGAAAAATTTATCATGTATTGTTTTAGATTAATACTAACTAATGGAATGAGTCATAAAAAATGACCGTTTTCTTTGTGTTTGACTTTGCATCGTAATTCCTCTCTTATATACATTCGGAAGCTAGGAATTGTGATAAGAAGTTCATGTTTGATCCCGTCTAAATCATTCGGTAAACAGCATGCCCTCTATCCTGGCTCAGTACTTCTTTAGCTTTCTTTTGTTCACAGTGACAGTAAAGTACGAAATTCTCGTAATTTTGCTTCATTATTGGAAACGGAAGCTTTCAGCAGGTGAAGCCACTCGTTTAGTGGTTGCATTTGAGGATGAAGACTCTTTGAATGAAAGGACGGTGAGAAGGTGGTTCCAAAAAATTTAATGTTGGTGATTTGAGCTTCTCTGTTTTTTGGAACTACGAATGAGTCATACACTATGAGTTCATACCTGAAGGTCATAGAAGGTCTATAAATTCAGAGCTATATTCAGAACAACTGAAAAGAATGTACGATGTTTTGGTTCAGCGGTATCCAAGTTTAGTCAACAGGAAGCAAGTCTTGTTCCAACAAGATAATGCCAGACCCCACACCTCTCGCCTTACAAAAGAAAAACTAGCTAATTTGAATGGATTCGAGCTTCTCCCTCACCCGACATATAGTCCAGACCTAGCACCATCAGACTACCACCTGTTCAGATCAAAGGCTCATTTTCTTTGTGGAAAAACATTCAACAACTTAAATGAAGTTGAAAATGGGGTTCGTAAGTTCTTCGATTCAAAGCCCAAAGAGTGGTACCATCAAGGAATTCTACAGCTGGCTTCCAGATGGCGTCAAACCATAGAGCACAATGGTTTATATTTTGATTATTAGAAATCTTGTAAGTAAAAGAAAAATAAATGTTGATTTTTACCTATAAAACGGTAATTTTTTTTTCTTACCCCATCATATAGGTTGGAATTATAATGACATACTCTAGGAAATATTAAAATGCTTCCATATGTAAAATAAATTTAAGAACTAAACGTAATTTGTTGTAACCGATGTTCTCCTCTTCTGTCATTCAAATTGTCACTTCATGAAAAACTTAATCTTTGTACTCGCTAATATTCTTAAGCAGTATGCAATGACAACTAACTTCACAATGACAATTCATTAACTATAAATCATTAAGATGCAACAAAAATAATTGAGAGAAATAGTTTCTTGATCACTCTGCTTAGTTTACTAAAAACCTAAAAAGTTTTTAGAAAGTTACTTCGATTCACTCAATCTAAACCTAAGGCTCTCATAAAATTTTATATTTTTCCTATGACTTTTATGAAGCTATACTTATTGCAACGTATTACTTATTTTAAAGGTTGGGAATCAATCGTTTAGGGGAAATAATAAAAATAAAGAATTTACTACTTGACTGTCATAACAACACGTTGAAAACGTGGATAACGCCTTCAGCAATACCTACTGAGAACTGATCTCAAACCTAAGTAAAAAGCTTTTAGTTTTTATGGACAGTAAAAAGTCAGTACTCAAACCATGAAGATTTATTATCCCATGAAAGAGGAAAGAATATTAAAGAAGTATATTTTATAACTAATGATGCGGAAATTTTGGGTGGCGCCCAAACTGTTATTGCGCATCTCGTTAGCCTCAAAGCCCGTTTAACCGTTTCTGATTTCCATACACTTTCGATCAATAAATTTAAGATCGTTTAAAAAGTATTCCAGATCTGTAAAAAATAGAAGGAGGTAGGCTAGAGATCAGAAGAGAAGGGCTTTTTATTATTTTTTGTTTCTCCTTTTTTGTAGCTGTTCTATTAATGAGCTCTTTCAATTGCTTTGAGGTGGCCAATGTCTTTCGATTTGTGAACTATTATTTTCTCTGGAAGTTTTGGAACAGTTCTGGGAAGAAATTCTACCAATTCTTTACCTTCAAGGCTGAAGTCTCTCCCTCGAACGTTTTTAAACCATTGTCAAACGGTTCACACACTCCCTGCACTTGATGATATTCATTTAATTTTTATTATAATTTTTTATTAATATTTTTGTTAAATTGATCTGAAATATGCAGTTAATAAAATTTAAAAAAAAAAAAAAAGTGAAAAAATGTCGCTTACATTGGTGGCGGGAATAATCTGGAGTGTTTGGTTTTATATAAATTTTTTTCGTAGTAAAACCTATGTATACTCTGCTATAACTATAACATAACTGGAGGTTTATAAATACTTCCTATTTTTATTCATATTTCCTATTTTACGGAGTCAACTATATATAGGCGGCTTCTCCCCTCCGCCTAACTTTCCCATATCTTTGACAATTTTTTTTTCTTTGGCCTAACAATTTCTCTCCCAGATATCAAGACTATTCCTAATTAGGCCTTCAATCCTCATAATAGAGATATCACCGGGTGCCGCCCCTATTTTAATTTTGTATTCATAATAATAATTGGTATCATTTCATAAATGTATACCTATAATATATTACAAATCGGAATACCATACGCAGGTTTATTTCGTTCAACTCCCTCTCCAGAGAATGCGCTAGGTTACGATATACACCCTGATCCTGCTCACTTTACTATGGAATAACGTTGTATGTTGTCTGATATTCCTAACGTGCTCCGTTTCCAAGGTGTTGTGTTATTATTAACTTGGTTGAAAAACTTTGTATTTTTCACTCAGAAGTCCATTCTGGTGGCGCATGCTATAACAGTTTTCCACACTCCTGTAAAGTTGCCGATAGTAACATACAACGTTATTTCCGCCCCTGGTTAATTAACCATTATAAATGCATTAAGAATTTTAAATATGTCTATTTGTAAACGTCTACGGATAAAACCATGAAATAATGATTAAATTGTACAAAGTTGTAATAGGAGTATTTTCTGCTAGTCGTTGATTAAACGATTAATCGAAATTCAATGTGGATTTGATACTCGATTTTCTTATCAGAGAGACGATTTGTGAGATTTTTTAACGATTCATTAAAGCCATCTCCTCGATAAGTTGTCCTCGCCAACGGCAACCAACCGGCAACTCGGAACAGCAATATAGAGGACTGTCTATGGCGCTAAGTCTACTACAATTACATAAATTACGACCCAGATACGATCCACCCCTGGCCTTGGAACCACTTGACCCAGTTTTAAAGGGTCCGTTTGAATTTATAAGAGCAAACGAGCCCTATTTATTCCAATGCCCTATAAAGGCTAGACCTTAATAAGAGCAGTCTCTGTCATATTGCCTCTGCGGGGGGGGGGGGGGGGGATAGCCACCGATTTGTATAAATACTTCAGATTCATTTCGAGAAGACCTCTAATAAAGGAGAAATTCAAGAATCCTAGATTTAATTTAAAATCCTCCCACCATCACCAAAATATGACAATTAATTTTAATACCACTGAATAACCTTTAAAAAAAAAAAGAAGACATTTTAAATATTTTATATCCTCAATTCCTCTGTTTTTTTCCTCGGCATACCTTTTTTTTTTTTTTTTTTTTTTTTTTTTTACTCTCTCCAAGGCCTCGGCATAAAAAGCGCGGTCTATCGCAGTGGTCAGTTTTATATGGCTACATCAAACAGAAAGCGGTGTCTCACACACACAGATTTGGTATTGAAATATTATTCTGCGGAGTAGGTTCATAGTAGGAGTTCCCAACGGATTTCGTGTATTCCAGCTTTTTAAAGAAAAATGAGTGATTCTGATGTAGAGGAACTTATAGCCCTCCAGTGATCTAGCAGAACTAGATTATATTGGCTGCACCCAATTAATGAAACAAGAGAACAACTTGTTGATTACAATGGAGCGTCGATTATCCGAACGTTAAATTAATGGAACCGTTTTTTATTTTTTTTTTTAAAGTAATTTTTATTTAAGATATAATTCAGTAAGGTACTTATTCGTATTTTTAAAATTTTTTGTACATAATTATGAAATTATTATTATTATATATAGAATAAAAAACAAAATTATTTTTTCTAACCTAATCATTTCTCTGAAATAGCAAAAAATGAACTCAGACTTTTATACCTACATATTTGTTTACTGAGAACTGTGCACCTAATTAGATCATTTTATTTGTTTCTCTGAATCCCCTCAATTAGATTCACTTCATTTAGTTGCTAATGGATATCTCACCTTCGGTTTTAAATCTTTCTTTATGAGGTATACAGCGTATTTGTGATCACTTCTTGTTTTAAAATTATACCCTTTAAACGAAAAGAAAACCAGTGGTTGTTTCGTGAAGACAAAATGGAAATCATTCCGCAGTTAAATAATCAGGTATGCTCATAATCTTCACACTGAAGCAGGCAGTTCCAGTCGTAGAACTGAATTGTTGCAAGACGCTGTTTACACACAATAATTTTTTTATGTGAATTTCGATTATCCGAACTACCTCCGGCAATATTAGTTTATTGTCCGTCGCTCTACTGTATAGTAGATATACCAGGTATGCAAGTTTAAAATGTCGTTTTAATTCCAATAGAATGCGCTCTTAGCCTATTGAAGGATTTGCTTATCTCTAAACGCTATTTTGTTTGTTAGTCATTTGTTTACAAAAGTCAGTTGTTTTTAAGTCTTTTACGTGAATGTATCATACCTTTCTTTGGTGTTAAAAATGTCTAATTTTAAGCCAAATAAAGAGCATTTGCGGCATGTCATGATTTTCTTATTTAATCAAAAGAAAAAGGCATCTGAATGTCATCGAATTCTTGTTGAGACTTATGGCGATGTTGCTCCAACCGTCAGGACATGTGAACGTTGGTTTCAAAGTTTCAAACGTGGTGATTTTGATGTTACTGATCAAAAACGAGAAAATCGACCAAAAAAGTTTGAGGACTTCGAATTGCAATCTTTATTAGACGAAGACAATACCCAAACCCAACAAATGATGGCAGAACAGTTGAATGTCACTAGGCAAGCCATTTCCGATCGCCTGAGAGCTATGGGAAAGATTCAAAAGGTTGGAAAATGGGTTCCACATGAATTGGACGAACGACAGATGGAAGAAAAACGAAAAACTGTGTGCGAAATGCTGCTTTTACGCCACGAAAGAAAGGGTTTTTTGCATCGAGTTGTAACTGGCGATGAAAAATGGATTTATTTTCATAATCCCAAACGAAAAAAATCATGGGTAACGCCAGGACAACCATCCACATCGAGTGCAAGACCGGATCGTTTTGGGAAGAAGACAATGCTGTGTGTGTGATGGGATCAGAAGGGAGTAGTCTACTACGAGCTTCTCAAACCCGGCGAAACAGTCAATACCGAGCGCTGCCGACAACAAATGATCAATTTGAGTCACGCATTGATCGAAAAAACGCCCAGAATAGGCTCACAGGCACGCCAAAGTCATTCTTCAGCATGATAACGCTCCTGCACATTCAGCCAGATTGACTAAGGAAACGATTTCTTCGCTTGGTTGGGAACTCCTACCCCACCCGCCGTATTCACCTGACCTGGTGCCTTCTGATTATCACCTCTTCTCATCGATGGGACACTCATTGGCGGAGCAACACTTCAACAATTTCGAAAACGTACGAAAATGGCTCGATGAATGGATTTCAAATAAAGATGAAGCATTCTTTTGGAATGGTATTCATATATTGCCCGAGAGATGGACAAAATGTGTAGAAAGCGAGGGTCAGTACTTTGAATAAAATATATTATACTTTTTTTTAAATTACTGTGTATATATTTTAAGAAATAAACGACATTTTAAACTTGCAAACCTGGTAGTCTCTGTAGAGAACTGCAAGCAAGAAAAGACAGATTTTTTGTATATTACTTTATGTCATTCAGAAACACACATTGCCGCACTATTTCTATAAACATACAGTGTTGTCCATTATTATTGCACTGTGACTGCCGACGATTCTGTATTTTTGCATAACCATACCGCTTCTGTGTGATGTAAATATAACTAAAAATGCAGTGTAATACAACCCAGAAATTTGTAACTGACCGCAGCGACAGAACGCGCCCTGAGTGCCCAGACCCAACGTTTTTGGATTGGGCCAAAATCTTCCAAGAACGATGTTAGCCTCTGACCAACAGATCCAAACCTTCTGAACCAAAATATCTGAACTTTATATTGTATAATCCTTGAGTTGTTTATTCCTTCTTCCAGCCATGTTAAGAAGTTTAGAAGTCCGATTGCCTCCTTAGAACTGATGATGAATATTTGACATTCGAAACTAGTAAAAAAAATAAATAATAATTTTAAAATAAGTGACAATTAATTTATCAATCCAGATTGTGTTGATCCTTCTACACCATCAGGCGTACCTCAAGGGATCGTGTAGTTTAATTAGCATACCAATGTGCAGTCCACAAGATGTGTTTAGCGATCGTCTTAAATTAATTCCGATTGCTTCAATGCGACTGGACGATTTTATAATAATTGGACTCTTGTTAAAAAGCCTTTTCGACAGTTTCAAATTTCAACGACAAAGATATCACAGAAGTAAGTAGCATAAAAAATGGAAAAGCTGAAAATTATGTAAAAATTATTTAACAATCTTACAAAGTAATTACTTTAAGAATTTAACTTTTATTTACATATCAGACTTAAAGGACAAGAAACTGCACATCGTTTCCGTTTACTCCAACATTTAGTAGACAAGCATTCAAAACTTCTAATAAATTACAAAAGACTTATTTACATGACAGTAATTAGGCCCATTTGGACATTCGGAGTTGAGCTTTGGGGCTCCACTATACCTTCCGATTCTTACTATCCAATATTCAGTTGTATAGCAATGAATAGATACAAAAAAAAAACCTTTTAATTACTTAAATGAAGTATTATAAAAATACAATGCTTAGTTACTACCTATGTTGTAATATATACAATTTACTTCCTATATGACATTTATGAATCGGAATGAATATCTGAAAACTTAGAAGCCACTTTAAACATACTGCTTTTGGGAGGGAATGGGCTAGTGAAAATGGTAGATGTGTGGTTCCCTGTCTTTTGTGAAGTCTTCAGAATTCATATGTTCCTTTCTTATAATTATACTAATGACCTCTGTTCAAGACATTAGTTTTAAGAATAACGTCTAATATATGTTTTATGCCTGTTCTACTTTATGTTCATTGTAACATTGACTTATAGGGGTCGAATGATAATGTTTTAAAACAATATAGTCCTTATAAAACAAAATATCAGTAAATTCCATTTTCTTTGGATAATAAAACACCCTTTTCGGTAATTGTTGCCAACCCTGTTATCAAACTGCGACAGCCTGTGCTTAACCTAAATATCTAAAATGCTGACCAAACGAGGTCACCAAAGCTTATCGCAGTCGATAGCGACGAATTAGTTAGATACCTGGTTAGGAAAGATTAATGTGTCCATAACCCCCTATTCCAATTCGGACCCTACACGCGATGATAGAATCGGAAATTTCTTAAAAGCGCATACTATATCAAAGGAATATGTTATTACAACCCATACATAAAAAATTTTAACTTCTCTATCTGTATCTCTATACAATGTCAAGATGGTGGTTTTAATTCTATACTGAAAATAAATTATAGAATAAATTAATTATATAAAATAAATTATATAAAATTTTAATTATATAAAATAAATTAAGGAGATGAATTTGTCAGGGTGCAGTCAAGGTTGAATAAACACAGCCAGTTTTTAAATGAAAAACTTATATTTTGGCGTGCCAACGTTTCGACCTGCCTTGCAGGTCTTCATCAGGGCTAAAATAACAAAAAATTGGATGTGACCAAGATGATACTAACATTAAAAAAATAAAAAAATAAATAATAAACATAATTTAAAAATGAAAAAGAAACAAGAAAAAAAAAAAAAAAAATTTGTAGTTAACTAGATAATTGAATACAAAATAGTAGTGAAGTTTAGTCGAAGATACAGTTGTAATAGAGTAATTATATAATTTAAATTGAATAATATAAATTTAAAAATTTTGTAAACTAATATAACAATACAAACTAATGTTACAATTTTATTAACAGATGTTTTTTATTAGGAATTAAAAAAGGTATAAGGGATCTATATGAAAAGGAAAATGATAAAATAGAAAGGTAAGCAAAATAATAAAGTTGGCATAACAATAAACGAAGGAAGAGGTTGAGAAAATATGAGAAATTAAAATAAATGGACTTACTGAAGTAGTCTAGATGAAGGCTTGACTAACAATGACTGTTAAAAAATAAAATCAGGGAAAAGGGGGGTGGGGGATAATGACTTGCAGAAAGTAATTAAGGGTGGCAGTGGCTAATATAACATATGAAAGGGGGCGCATGGTGGATAAAAACCGAACTACATTTTTTATCCACCATGCGCCCCCTTTCATATGTTATATTAGCCACTGCCACCCTTAATTACTTTCTGCAAGTCATTATCCCCCACCCCCCTTTTCCCTGATTTTATTTTTTAACAGTCATTGTTAGTCAAGCCTTCATCTAGACTACTTCAGTAAGTCCATTTATTTTAATTTCTCATATTTTCTCAACCTCTTCCTTCGTTTATTGTTATGCCAACTTTATTATTTTGCTTACCTTTCTATTTTATCATTTTCCTTTTCATATAGATCCCTTATACCTTTTTTAATTCCTAATAAAAAACATCTGTTAATAAAATTGTAACATTAGTTTGTATTGTTATATTAGTTTACAAAATTTTTAAATTTATATTATTCAATTTAAATTATATAATTACTCTATTACAACTGTATCTTCGACTAAACTTCACTACTTTTTTGTATTCAATTATCTAGTTAACTACAAATTTTTTTTTTTTTTTTTCTTGTTTCTTTTTCATTTTTAAATTATGTTTATTATTTATTTTTTTATTTTTTTAATGTTAGTATCATCTTGGTCACATCCAATTTTTTGTTATTTTAGCCCTGATGAAGACCTGCAAGGCAGGTCGAAACGTTGGCACGCCAAAATATAAGTTTTTCATTTAAAAACTGGCTGTGTTTATTCAACCTTGACTGCACCCCTGACAAATTCATCTCCTTAGTTAAAACTAACAGTCAACAATACAACCATCATTATAAAATAAATTATAGAAAGCCAAATATATCAATGTTGCGTATTATGCCCTTCTCCTTTGACATATTCATAGTAATAGGCAGTATTCTGTAACTTAAAAACATTAGGGGAAAAATACGCAACCAAATATGTAATAAATAATAAGAGATCATAAAATTATAATACAAGTCAATTACCAATAGTAATATACAATTTATACAATATTATATTTAAAAAAAAAAAACGAAAATAACACTTCTTTATATTTAATTAAAATATAATAAATAATTAATTTAATTATTAATATTATATATAATATAAGAATTAACACTTATTACACAATCATCCAGGTAAAGTCCATAACAAAACACACACAGACTCACGCACACCCATGGTACAAGATCACATACAAACTTCACACAACAGATTTCATGACAAACTCTACAGACATTTCTGCAATCTTGTACAAGCCCTTAGCCTAAAGAAACATACTTGAAAATACCCGGAAAAGGCTAAAAGGAGTTGGTTGAGGGATCTACTCCGTTAGAATTGATTAAATATCATGTTCCATGTCAGGAGTAAGTACCGCTGGGTGCTGTCCTCCCTCATACTCTGACATGCCAATTATCTTGTATAATACAATCATCACATCTGCTTGTTGTCACAGGCTATGTGACAGGTCTGAATCAAATAATCAAATTATGGTTATAAATATTTACAAATTTCTTGTGTAATATTATTCATTTGTAGAAATTAGATCTTCAATATTTCTGTAATATGCAGGGTGAGTATCTCTTAGTGTAAAAAAATAAAATAAAAATAAAATGGATGAAACTAGATCAAAAATTGCATAAATACGATAAATCAAAAACTTTTTTGAGAAAACAATATCTCCATTGTGTTTACACTTTTTTCAAACTTTGACCACATTTTCGGACTAAGCATTAAATTTTCTATAAGAGCAAAGTACATGTAACCTTGAATTTTACAAACTTGTGACCTAAAGAACAACTTCATCTTCACCTTATTTAGGGAAGATAAAATGTCTTATATTACTTTAACGCTCACCTATTTTCAAAAACACTATATACAAAACTGCAAATCTCACAAAAACCTGCAAATTTTAAAATGGTTTATTAAATTTAATGATTCTGTTTCGATTTCGTTGAGAAATTTACTTTTAAAACTGAAAAAAACATGGTGTTCTCATTTGGCATACAAATCAGTTATTTGTGTAAATAAAACATTATGATAATCGCTTAACGAAAATTAAATTTGAAAACATGATAAACTCTTCATTAGGATAAAAAACAAAGAAAAAAATTATCGTTTAATTGAAAAAAAAAAAAGGAAAACTGTCAATAAAGCGACACCAGATCAGAGGATCTTACGTTATTAAATTTATTAATTTATTATTATTATTTCGGATTTATTTTATTAGATTTTTAATGTGAGGTTTAAAATCCAATGAGAATAAACATAGACCTTAATTTTTCCGTTAGCTTCTGAATGCAGATGATATTAAAGAATACCATTTTTTGAGGTGAATTTTATGGATAGATGAATCTGTTTTTACAGGTGTTTTTTTTCTACTCTAAGAGATACTCACACTGTATATTTAGTCTGTGTTTGCATCTTTGTAGTGTTCTACTTGTACTTTCCTATATGATATATGCTGTATGTAGCAGTGGAGATTTTTTATTTTTTTTTTGTGAATAAATAATTTTTTTTTTTATATACAATTTTAAATAACTTTCCATCATTGACTTCCCCTATTAAAACTTTGCTACCTTTAATATTTTATATCGATTTAATATTTTAGACTAGTATTGTATAGTAATTTAATTATCTTGAAAATTTTTGAAAGGAAATAAATATTGAACCGTGATAGTTTATGTTCCTCTCAGCTTTTCTTTTCTACGGAGAAGAACCCTTTTTAATTTTTCGTTTGTTTTTTGCCTATTCATCAAACCATGCTGTGTAAACAAGGCAAAACAGATGCCCTGGCTTCTGAGAACACTATGAGTCAAAATAATCTCCAATTAACCTAATATATGGAGTTTATTTTTAACATCTTGGCCGCCCTGAGAACTAGGTTGGCCTAGTTAAATAGTCAACATGCTGGCTTGATTTAGGATCTATGCCATTTTTTTATCAGGAGTTGATAAATTATTTGTTTTGTTTTTTTTAAATTTGAGGACCAAATCGGAGAATTAGATATTTATGTGCTTTATGAATTTAGCATTTATTTATTTTCTAATAAACTAATATTATTAAGAGGTGAAGTTAATTATATCTATTTATCATTTGTTATTTATATTCCAATCTTTTCTGGGGAAGAAATATATATTGAGTTAGCTTATTATTTTAATATAACTCTTTAAACGAGCAGATTTTCTAACATAGCTGGTTATATAGGAAAATAGGCTGCGCTCACCGATACGTCAGTAGTTTTATTAAACCGTTTGGCTGTTATCTTATTCGATGAACTATATATGAATTATATACTATGGTATTGCCAACAGCTGGTATTATAGATATAATTGCATCGTGGTGGGTCTTTTACATGTACGCCATAGCTTCCTGATTATTCTTCTCTGATTAAACCTGAACTGCCTACAGTGATATTTTTTAAACTGTTGATATTTTTTGTTAACTCAGAGAATAAATGGTGATTTACTCTATTATTTTATATATGAATATTTATATATAAGTCCGGCTGAACACAGAAAATTTACATTCTCTTATTTTTGCCTTGGATCAACCTTCTGATGCACGTTCTTCCTCTATAATGTGGGTACCCTTATTGGGGGTTGGGCGTGATTTCTGACAAACCTCCTTTCACAACCGATAGCCTACAAACGCTACATCCTTACGACGGTAATGAATACAAGATCCTTCATAGGTTGCTATAGTAAAAATTGGTTTAACTTAAATACTGTGCAGGCCCTACAATCCGACACTTAGGGGACCAAAAGTGCACCGTATAACAGAAAATGTGATTATTAGATGGTAAAAAGACCAACATAAAAACCATTTTTGATAATTTTCTGCCGGGAACCAAATCTTCATTCCTAAAATAAAAAAAAATAAAAAATTTTCTTTTTGTCACCGGATGTAGACTCTTGAATTTTAGATCCTGATTTATCATCTAAAAATTTGAAAGCTGAATGATCTGATGACAGTTTTTTTCTTCTACAATAGCCAGAAACCTTATACGACTTTTAAATTCATCCATCACTAGCATTAAATCGCCATTTCCATAGATTTTATTGTGCAGCACTTTTCTTCTTCATTTAATCCATCCGGAGATTGGTGTTTACTGCCACCGTTCTTGAATGAACTATTCAAACAAGCACTCGCCGCCAGTGATCGGGTATATATGTATTCAAGGCTGTTTTTATTTATTCCTTCTTTCATAAGACATTGTATTTGATATACCAACATTCTTCACTTGTACATATTGCATGAATGCAGTGGTACAATAAATTATACCATCATTGGCAAAACACAACAGGGCACTTTAAAGAAAATACATTTAAATAAAAAATAAGATATATTGCCCCCAAGACATCGGAATTTCCTTCCATTCTATTCCGAAATAACAGAAAGCAACATTCCTCAGCGCTGAGGAAGCCATTTGAACTTAAGTTACGACTAGTTTTACAGCTCTCATAATTAACTCTACTGCCCACAAAGACGCCAACTATTCGCGGTCAACGTTGTCAACGAACGAACGGATTTACGGCAGAGGGGTTTCTCTATTTCGTGGGGGAGGAGAGGGGAAGGGAAAATCTCCAACACTGTACTGAATGGCAGCTGTCCAGCGGGATAGACTCGTGGACAAATTGCGTTAGTTTAAATTATATGGTCCCCTTGGCAATGAATGACTGCTTTTCCTTAAAATAAACTATCGTCGTAGAAATAGATTTTCATCTGAAGTATAATACAAATATTTGCAATCACGGCGAATAAGTGGTCAAGCCAAAACTCATAATTTTCAAAAAAAATAAATAAAATTTGTTAAAATTTGAATAATTAAAAAATAGCTACATTGGTGACAAGTTTATATCACATTGCTATGTCTCTTTACAGTTATTTTTTTTTTGGACATGATCCAAAAACGTAACCTTTTTTTTGCTTTCAAAAATGTAAAATTTCGAAACTTTCTAGTAAAATTTTGTCTGAAATTTTAACTATGTAAAATCTAGGTCTCTTGGTTGAGTGAAGGTTTTACTTCTGCTTCATGTAGGGAGGAGTCACTCCTCTGTGGTATATTTTGCTTCTGTAATTCATGTTTCCGAAATCTATGAGGAACTCTCAGTACCAAGTTAACCTAACCATAATGAGAACTGAGGAAATGAATGACACCGAACCTAGGGTCCTGACTCAAGAAATTAAACAAATATTAGAAACAGCCTCCATATGATAAAGACTATAAGTCAAATTTCGCGGGTTATTAGTGTTGTTGACCTTTACGATGAATAAAAATAGTTCAGTAAAACGAAAAAACATCGCTATGTAACATAAACTTATCACCAATCTTGCTGATTATTATTCAATATTTTCAAAATACTGATATAAAAATTATAGATTTTGACTTAAACACTTATTCAATAAGTCTTTTTGATTAAAAAAAAGTTCAAATTCATTTATCTTTTTTTTTTATTTTCTTAGCATTGATGTGTCTTTTGGTTAGTGGTCCTAGCGTAACATTTATTTCAAACTCAAAAATGTAAAATTCTGACACTCTATAGCTTTGTAGATATAAAAGCAGTAGATTATAGATAAACAAATCCATGACCTATCGTTTTCCCAGTTAGCGAAAAAATTTTATTGGCGTTATTGTTCCCTCCAATTTGAGATAGGATTCCCTCCAAATACATATACATATACAATATGGCGAGTAATTTTAATGCCTCAATTTTCATGTACAGTGTCTAATACTCAATGAGTACATTTGCTATGAGATTTTGGTTTTATGTTCCTTGTTTCTAAAGAAGACCCCATGTCTCAATGGTGGAGATCGAACCGCAATTAAATTTTTTTTTTTTTAATTTGTTGAAAAATGTAAAAAGACGTAATACTTGAGTTAATGGTGACCGAAAATCCGGATAATCAGATATACTTTTGGATTAGGGTATTGAAATAAAAATACAGATATATGTCATATTTTAACTATGTATTCTATTGAATAATTTAAAATGGGGCTGTTTATAAAATTATATATATGTAACAACAAAGTTCAGTTAGAATTTTACGTCTTTTATTGTGTCATGAAAACGAAAAAGACGGGACCTATGTGAACTCCGAACTACGGCCAACAATGTCTGTAAATAAACTATTAAAAAAAGATTGTATGTAATAAAAATATATTTTTTTTTTTCTTCAAATCAATTCGAATAGATTGATAATAGTAAAATGTGGAATGAGGTCGGATTTTACGAGGCTATTAGAACAGTTCGGTAGGCTCGAAGCAGAAGTAGAAGTTTGTCAATTCCGGGTTGTGGGTAGTTGGCTTTTGTTTCGTGTCGGATCCTTGGAAGTTACCGTCCTTCTCACTCTGGCTACAATGGGGTCGCTAAAGGCTAAGATTACCAGCCCTTCCTGTCCTACTTAGAGTACACCGGGGCATTAACCCTGCTTCACAAAAACTCCTCCAAAAAAAACAATCAGATTAGATTATGAGAGAAATACTTTATTTAGCGGTGCTACCCATTTCAAATGGGTTGCTACATACACAGCATACTTAAATCAATCTCCACTTGACATTAGACGATATTCCTTAACAAAATAAATATAGCACAAAAACAAAAAAACAAACCCGTAGTGGTAATTTTTTTTTTAATATAAAAATCTACATGATAAAAGGATCGATCCCATGCGAATTGTAAAATTAAAGTTAAAAAAAAAATTGAAATATTAAAAGACACATATAATCTTATTCATAACAATATAAAATACAACTTTACAAAATATAACTATACAAAATAAATATTAAAATATAGGCGTAAGGTAAAGTAGCAATAACCATATAACCTTATAACAACTATAATTAAATCAAAAAGTTTTTGTTATGAAAACTTATATAACATTTATTTCTCAGAAGGTATTTCTCATAACCTTTTCTTGTTGACAAATCGTTTCGTCTTATTATGAACCACAAAGACATGGAAAAGGAAATGAGAACTTCTGGATTTATCGTTCTATGATTATTTGATAATTTTATTTTTGAAATAGAATTTTTTGAAGAATATAGTAACTGAATACGCAAGCTCCTTGATAATTGTCAACAATCAACTTCTTTATTTAGACAAACAATCGCCAAACTCGTAAAAAGACTACCTCCATATCCAAAAAAAATATAACGAAGTAACCAATATACTTGATATAAAATAAATAGTTACAATAAAGGTGTCATGGAATAAGAATATACTAAAAATAAGGTGAATAGGAGAACTCCTAGATAACCGATTCAGTTTAGTAAGAAGTACGGTTCTCTAATTCGCTCGATTTTCACTGTTTTTCTGACATATGAAAATCTATGTTTATTTTTTCTTCTAAAAATCTCAGATAATCAATATTTTATTATATTAATTTTTTACTTTGTATAAATATCAAAATAAACGAAAATAAAATTAACTAAAGATAACTCTCGATACTTTGAAACTCAAAGGATCAGAGGAAAAGTTCATACTACTGAGAGTTCAAATAAATGAGAAATAAAATACAATCATATACAATGTGATATTAAATTGAGGTACGCATAATGGTATAGAAGTATCGATACAATTAAGATTGATGAATTAATTGCCACTTCTATTGGAATTATTTTATTAGAAAACTAGTTTCGAATGCTAATCATTCAACTTCAGTTCGAAAACCTACAAAATTTTCAAAATATCAGCACTTTGTAACGTTGAATAACACCAATTTCATCTTCTGCAATATTCTAAGAGCCTACATTAAATCTTGAAAGAATAACTCACCAGTTAGAACTCTTCGCACTATGATTAAGTCCGGTGGGAAAGAATCAGCTAAATATCTCTTTACAAATAGGAAATACAAACTAACAAGTATACAAACTTTCAAATCAATCATAGAAGTGACTTAAAATAGGAGAGTCTGGGAGAATCCTACCGTTTTTGTTTTTTTTTATTATTATTTATTTATTGATATTTACAACTGTATAGGATATATAAATCAAGTAAATACTTGGGAAAAATTATTACAACAATACGTATAGAAACTACCCATTAGTAGCACTTCAAGAATACCTAATTTTAAATGATTAAATGTTGGCGGGTAAGATTCCGTTGCTACTTCAATTTATTTGAAGAGAACGGAAATAAAAAATTCAAATGATTAAACCGATACCGAAAATGACAGAACATAGAAGGGCCTATTTTAGTTCTAAGTTTTGAATCAATTTGTAGCGAATGGCAGAGTAACTTTGGTAGTTTTACTTAAATTGAACCAGCCAGCATTTCAGTAGCAACTTTTGTTGAGTTGTGCTACTGACACGGTGAAATTTTCTCGCAATTTAGGACGCGTAAAAAGTCTCGTAACTGGCAGAGGGTGCCTTAAATCATGAGCAAAGTAGGTCACTCACTTGATGGAAACGGAATTAATTTTCTTTTCGGAAGGCTTATGTCCCTAACAAATTATCTTTCATCTAAAGTTTTCCAACGGCGGCCTAATTTTTCTTAAATACTGAACTAATCATATTAAAAACTTTATTTCGTCTAAACTGCTAAGAACCCAGGGTTTATTTATTTTTACTTAAATGAAAAATTGTTTAGCGAGAAAGTTGAAATATATTGTAGTTTAACTTTGTGGTTGATTATAACAAAACAAAATAATGTGTGGGCATCATTAAATTTTACACACACTGACATGAACACTAATGGATCTGCGCATCACAAATTTTCGGGGCAGCAAAAAAAGAAATCCAAAATTACAAATGGCGGAACAGAAGCTGGTTAAGAGATATAAGGTTAACCAGTAAATGCAAGTCTGAAGTAGATACCGATGGGTGCTGAACTCCCACGTGCCTGACATACCAAACGTATTCCGTTTAATATCACATCATACTGTCGCAGTTTGAGGGAAAGGTGTGGATAAGATAAAAAAATATTTATACTGTACCACAGCTTCCCTCTGGTGTTAATTAACATTAATATTTTGAATTTAATTTTTGGTTTCTTTATTTAATGAAAAATGAGTGTAAATAGATAAGAAGATATATATACTTTAAATAAAATATATGGAAGACCTATCAATCCATAACAATCGGAATAGAAATAACAACAATTTTTTTTTTTTTTTTTTTTTTACAATTGTTATTCGGTTAAAATAGTTTTTCTTTGATGGCTTTACAAATCGTGGAGAGTCAAGGCTTCAACTGCCAGTGATCTCAGATTAGTGCTGCTTCCTGTTGTGAATGCCAAGTATATCTCGGACGTCGGCCTCCACTCAATCATAAATTTGTATAGGTTTTAAATTTTTCTTGGTTAAATTTGTAAATCACACTGGAAAAGGTTGCAGTAATTAGTTATAAACTCGGAATATAATAATATCCGTATGAATAATATAAACATTTTTTATTTATATGTTGCATCATATTGTGCCGTGTACATGGCCAGAGGCATTTTCCACTAGTATTTTTTTTTCTAATCCCCGTTTCACTTTTAATGAATTAAGAAACAATACAAAGCATGAGTCCACCCCTTTTTCTGCAAATAAAGCATTTTAAGGGAGTTCTGAATAAAGTAACAACTGGAATAGAAATTTCATACATATCTTGATCTAGTGATGGGGTTCACTAGGCGTTTGGAAAAGAGGGTATGGTAAGTCCACTTAGTCAGATCTAAGTGTTTTGAAATTGTTTTTCCACTTTATGGCTTTTCAGTCGGCGTTGAAGTGCTAAATACTGGGTTAGACATGTGTTTTGATTGGTCCGCTTGTTTCTGTCACCTTTGGTTGGACTAGTATTATGTATAATATGTCAGTTTTAGTCCTTTGTGACAAGATCTATTTTCCGTTTTTGGTTAAAGAGAGTTTCTTTGGCTTATGTTTCTTTGGCCTTAGATCAATTTCGGGGTCTGAAGACCCTCTTGGGAAAAATCTGGTGGTTAAGTGTGAATTCCGACTACATCACCTCCTTATATAACCATTGGTTACGAAACAATGCTTCCTTACCAAGTGCTGAACCCAAAACCCTTCACGAGTTGTAGCAGTAAAGGATTAAAGAGAGTTGTGCCTCCAGTGGAGTAGAGGCAACGTTTGCTGAAGATGTGCTCCACTAAAAGATGGGTAGAGGCAGCATCTTGAGCACTTAGACAACACAAAAACTGCAAGATCTCGAGTAGGAAGTGCTGCTTCACTCAACATATCTACCAGATCTTTCTTCAACAACGCATAACCACTTTTCCTCTTATCTGGAGACTTTTCTTCGTGGGAAAAATACTTATTGTATTGTGTGAATATAAAAACTGATTGCTAAGATCTTAATTCACTATTCCTCTTATTACTTTCTTTAAAAAATGTACATAATTACTATTGTTTCGTATGTTGAAATATATTGAAAAAGAATAGAGTTATTTTCAATAAAATATTATGGCAATTTCAGAATGTACAAATAAGAATTGTTTTTTAAATAGTCATTTAACTTTTTACGACCAAAGTGAATTGAAACGTGTTCCGGATACTATTTTTAATTTATTAGTATAAATAATAAGTGATTTATAATATTCAAGTGATGCATCAATCAATCTAACCTAAGTAGTGTTGAAAATTAATTTATTATTTCTTAAAGGGCAACAAAGCTTTATTTAGAACAAAAGCAATCCCCAGAATAGCAGCACGAGCTTCCGATTCCTTGTCTCAGACCTAAAAATACAGAGGAAAGACGCTGAAGTATCCGATGGCCAATGACCGTTAAGGATCCTACCAACTGTTGCCTAGGCCACCGGTGAGGGGCTCTGATTGGGGTGAACGGCCCCGCCCCCTCCTTGCAATAGCCAATCATCTCGCTCCGCTGATTACCGATCCCCTCTACCCATTGGCCGGTTCATAATAGGCACTTGCCCCGATAACACATAGCTTATAGGTAATAATCGATGAGAATACCGCGCATAACTTGAAGCTATGCTTCGAAAAAATTGCAGTATTCCACCCGAGGTGCTGCAATAATTAATTTTAAAAACAGAAAATGTATATTCGGCATTTGAAGGGTTTGGTGAATAAAGGGGTTATGTAACTTTTTTTTTTGTTTAAATACAATCTAGTTTATTTGATGAAGCATTTATGTGCAGAAGTGTTAGGTAATAAAATCTGAATACTTCATAACAGCTAGGAAAAGAGATATGAAGAGATGGAAGGTCTATGTGACATTATCCTGCTAAAGTAAAATGTAAAAAAAAAAACCTTTAAACATAAATTTCTCAACATTTTGTTTTGTTAAATAACTGCTTCATCATCCATACCCTTCAGGAAAACGTTTTGTGTCTTATGTGTTTTGATGAATTTTCGATTATGGCAATCACCAGAAAGCTAAATTTTCTCTTTATTTGTGCCTAATGAACTTATGAGGCTATTACAGAGATGAATATTAATTTGTGAATCATTGTGGCCTTTAGTTGTTAGCACTGATAGTACAGTCCATTATCCGCCAAAATTTCTTAATAGTCTCAGTCCATCTGGATTGCCAATTCGTACATTAAAATTAAACATTTGATGTCTAGTTATGCTTTTAAGTAATATTTTAACACCTAATCAGTGAAATAATCAGGTTAAAAATGACTGCTTTGCGTTAAAATATTATTGAAGAAATAATGTTCTAAACATACTTTAATACAAGATTTTTATCGATAAACAAATAAAACTTCAATTATTAGTTAAAATTATTTAAATTATTTTCTTATGAGAGCGGGCGAAACCGTGACGGGTAATGCTAGTTCCGTATTTAAGATAACATAAATGCATAATTAGACATCAAATTTTAAATTTTAATGTACGAATTGGTGACCCAGTTGGACTGACGCTATTAAGAAATTCTTGCATTATCATGGCTTACAACTAAAGGCCCATGAATCATATTTTTACACACAATATCAAAAAGCAAAGGATCGACATTGTGATTTGGTAATAATTTTTTTGATTTCATCTAAAGTTTCTCATAATTTTATTATTATTGAACCTTCCTAGAACTATAAAAATTATGTTGTTGAAATTTGGTGTGTAGATAGAGCAGCTAGATTGGATTACTACTTTTACTATTGTATAGTCTATAACGGAATGGTGCAAACCCCATATCGGTCGATTTTCAAACTACACTGGGATCCACATGTTGCACCACATATTTTAATCTTTTATAATAATTTAATTGAATATAAGTAAATTTGACTATCGATTTCAAGCTCTATATTTCACCATACCTCTGTAACCTGTTATGTAGAATGGCACCTAACTCTCAATTTTCGAACCTCACTGTTATCCACAAGTTATCGTTTTTTTAAAATAAGAAATAAGTATAAAATCAATAGATTTTATTATTGCTAAACCTCCCTTGAACTATAAAGATGATGTGGTTAAAATTTGGTACAGATTGGTTCAGTAGTTTTCATGGTTAGTAATCACAAACGAAAAATGGTTTGTCCTTTTATATAACAGTATAGAATCATATAAATTGTATAGTGACTTTACATTTTTGTATGTTACTTAAGATTATTGACCGAAAATATTAATCAAGCAGGCATTGGCCACAGTGAAGTAGTTTAGTTAAAAGTTTTATCAGTAGATTTTATTATTACTAAACCATTTCTTGAACTATAAGTTGATGTGGATAAAATTTGGTACTGAATGGCTGAGTAGTTTTCGTGGTATGATCACAAATGAAAAATGGCTTGTCCTTTTATGTAATATTTATATATTTCTATAGTCCTTTCAAGTTATATTTATATAATGGCTTGTCCTTTTATATTATCATTGTGGAAGTTAAGTTAAAACAAATGTGCTTTTTAAATATGGAATTTCTTTGCGTAACGAATTAAAACAATTTAAAACACGCAAATCAATGCTTCAACATCTCAAATTACTCAATATTTCCAACTTTGAGCAACCTCTTATTAGTAAAAGCTTCCCCCTAGTTCTCCCCTGTTGATATATGAAGGAAGGTGGCAATCAATCAAACCTGCCAAAGTTGAGGCAGCTCACGTGTTGCGACTTGGGCAATAGTTGTGGGGTCGATCACCCTAACGAGAATAATCCTTCCCTCGAAACGTCTAAAATAAAGTCGGAGATCAAGAGCTATTTTTAGTTTCCAATATCAAATGACATCTGTTATCAGATCTCCCTGCTTTAGATATCATACGTATGTTACACAAATAACTTTCATATAATGGCTTTTTTAGATAACAGATTATCTATATAGTCGACTATAAACTAGGCATGCTTTATAGAATAAAGTTTATAATGGCAGTAAATGTTGATAAATTCTTAACATTGCTACAAAGCCAAATTAGCTTATGTTTGGTCAGACCTCCCCACACAGCACAACCCTCACACCTACGCCACGGAGTATTTCTGTAATGTTTACAAATCTTTTCTTCTCTGGTTAGTTTTTCATTCATTACCAAGGATAATGATTAGGATGTATATATTTTAATAAAAACAAAATTTTTTTTTTTAATAAAACATCCAATTCATCTCGTATCCAACCGTTACTATCCAAAATCCTTCGAAAATCCTCAATGCGCCTTACTGAGGCACCAATAAACTTATCCATAAAGATCTTAATGTTTCATATGTTGCTGGGCTAGCCCAAACCAGATACCTATCTTTTCATAGTAAGCTCCCACCACTCAAATCCACTAGTTCCTCAATTTGCTTCCCACTCCATTCTCGATAATCCTGCAAGGCGTCAGAAAAGAAGATGTCCTGGAGGCCTTCTAGTGTAGAATTTTTATTGAAGTGCTACTGATGAATAGTTCTTTACAAGTTTTGAGATGTTATATTTAAGTGTTATATTTATGTTATAATTACTTGATGTATATATTTGTACTGTTGTAATTTCAATAAATTGATATTAAAAAAAAAAAAAATATATATATATATATATATATATAATAAAAAATTTAAATAGGGTTTCATATTTAAAACATCATATCTTAGCATTATTATTTCGATTTAGTTTTTTTTTTTTAATTGCTTTAAAATATAAAGTTGATGGCCATTGATTTAAACAGTAATATTTACAAATATTCAATAAAGTTCCTAAATTACATATAGTAGTTATCTTTTTAGGAAAAAAGAATTTTTTCCTCTGTCGGATGGCTTGTCGAAACTCTTCGATCGGTCTTTTATGAACTCTATCGGAATCTTTTATTGTTTTAAGTGACCCACTTATTTATAAAGGCTTTCCCTCTACCTGACACAGTGAGGATCCTGCTGCTGAGTCTGCTGGGTCTCATACGAAATAAATGTCCTTAGAATCGCCAATCGCCTCCTCATGATATTCCTGTCGTTGAGTTCTAACTTTCTGAGTGCCCCTTCCGATTCATTACAAGACATTCAGAGGCATATAGTATAGAAACTCTAACTACTGAGGTGCAGTTCTTGATTTTCACATTTTTTGACAAGTACTTGGAGGTTTTTATGTTTCTGCAGGAGTGGTAGGCCCTTTAAAACACAGTACACCTGTTGTTTATGGCTAAATTCTCAGTTTGGTTAGCTGATATCCACTCTCCAAGGTACCTGAATTTATAGAAAACTGTTCATAGGGGTAGATAATGATACACTGAAACGAAATGTCTTACGAAGTTCATACAAATCTTGTAGAGCATTCAACTGAATAGAGAGTTACCAGAAGGTTAATTGGACCTAGGACATCCGGGGAGCTCTTGCAACGATTGACCTATTGAAGCCTTGGATTGATCATCCGCCAGTGATTCATCTTTTTTCAATGAATCAACACTCATAGTGACGTAATACTTATGAACGAATCAAGCTATAATAACCATCATGTATTTGAAAAATAACAATGACCAACCAAAATAAGGACCATCAGATAAGAATTGCCAAAAATGACTACATACAAATAATTTTTAAAAACAATAATTTAATAATCAAATCCAACCAAACATGTGAATATTACCTAGAGATCAAGCATAGAACGGTACAAAAATAGAATAAAAAAATTTATAAAATATTTTTTCGTTATGTAATTGTAAGAGATCAACCGTCCTCTCCAGATCTCAAGCCAACTAGCCACCATTTTTTTTCAATTATTGGGCCAACTTTTAAAAAATAAAAAATTTTATATAAATCAGAAATTTTAAATAATAAGTATTCAAAATTTTATTCAGAGGAGCCAACACGTTACTAGAATTTTATTTAGAGAAAATATGCGTATTTTGATTAATAACAATGTATAAAATTAATAACGAATTATATTTTGATGATGTACGAGCATAAATCTGTTTTAAAAGTGTATTATAATAATTGAATCATTTTACAAATTATATTTAAAAGATTTATTTAAATAATAACGGTTGACATAATAAAACCAGGGCAGGCATGATATTACCGGTGAGTGACGGATGCAATTAGACGATCTAGGTCACGTGTGTCAAAAGAGCGTCAGTTCGGAACTTGATAACAATTGGGTACACGACCTATAGGGCTAATCCCCCCCCCCCCCCCCTCCTTCACCCCTTCCTCCCCTCCCTTCACCCCTGTCCCTATAAATCACTATATTGTATATCCCAGGCTAGCTGTTAATTTAATATATTAGTATTCAATATTCATTAGGTGGGATTACTATAGCATATAGATCATTTATGGGCATGCGATTGGGTTTACGTTTTTACAGCAGGTCAAAAGGAAAAAATGGTAATTAACTAACTTCTCAATGGAGTGAGGTATCACGCGGCTTCATGGCTTCAATACTTGAAAAATGTCGATTTACTACTCACTAGTAATGTGGAACATTACGATCTTTATGGATAAGTTTTGTGACAATAAGGAGCAATTTTGGATAATAAGCGAAGAATTGGAATATTTGTTGAAGCTCTATTTTACAAGCTATAATGACATATACAAAGAAAAATAAAAATAGGTTAGGGGTTTATTGAATAATTGTATCTTTATATATAATAGATCTTGTTCCTAGTGACATAATAGTTTATTGATTGAGCTATTTGATTCCACCTGTGGTTTCAACCAATTCTACTTTAAATATTAGCAAAGCTGACATTCCAACTCATCCTACCACTGTCCTCACTACTTACGCTGATGACACATGTTTGTTATGATCCCTTCATTGCCTCTCAAACACTCCAATCCCATATCCTAAACCTTCAAGAATGGTGTCAAAAATGGAGAATCAAAATAAATCCAAACAAACCCCACCAAATAACCTTTACCCTTCGTCGTAAACCTAGGACCTCCTGTCCTACAGTATCCTTTAATGATATTCCACTAATCCCTGTTGAACAGATACGCTACCTAGGACACCACTTGGACAAACGACTAACTTGGAATCCACATACAAGACTAAAACGACAAGAAACTGCCCGTCGTTTCAGACTACTTCAACATTTACTAGACAAGCGTTCAAAGCTCCCAATTAATTACAAAAGACTCATATACATGACTGTGATTAGACCTATAGGGCCTTCGGAGTTGAGCTTTGGGGCTCCACTAAACCATCCAATTCATCTCGTATTCAGTCCTTACAATCCAAAATCCTTCGTAAAATCCTCAATGCTCCTTACTTTGTCACCAATAAACTTATCCATAAAGATCTTAATGTTCCACGAGTTGCTAATTTATCCCATACCATACCTATCCTTTCATAGTAAGCTCCATAATCACTCAAATCCGTTAGTTTCTCAACTTGCTTCCCACTCCATTCCTGATAATCCTCCGAGGCGTCTGAAACGAAGATGGCCTACAGACCTTCTAGTGTAGAAGTTTTAATAAAGTGCTACTGATGAGTAGTTCTTTCCAAGTTTTAACATGTTATTATAATCGTTGTCAATACATTTACTTGATGTATATATTCTGTACAGTTGTAAATTTCAATAAAAAATTGTATATAAAAAAAAAAAAATTTTTTTTTTAGCAATAATTAATTAATTATGTTAGTGAATATATTTTATAGAATGATGTTATAACTTTAAAATTAAGAACCTATTGATGATTTTACAATTACTCTACTAATGGTTCAGCACACAATTTACATTATACACTTTGTTTACGCTAATCAAGCGGCAGTAAAATCAAAATGACTGTAGCAACGATTCGAAAGTCAGTACTAAATTTACTATCGATATAAAAAATTAAATTTAATAAATTATATGGTTTAATTATAAAATAAAACAAATGGTGTTGAAAATTTATACTTTATATTTTCAAATTATAATCATCTCTAATTCTTGGAATTAAATTTTAAAAAACAAATTATCATTAATTTTTTTTTTTTTAAATGTTAAATGCATGTTTTTTTTTCTTATATTTTTATACTGTTATAACTTATAAATATTTTCGTGACAATATTTAATTATAGTTTCGTTAACCGCATGCTAATAGATAAGATAGATGGTATAGATAAGTACCGTGCGGTCACTAAGCATGATGCAATTAACTTATTTTTAATTACTCAGCCCTATAGTTAATTATGCAAGCTAATGTAATTAAAACACCATGTAATTAAGTCGTCAAAATATTAATTGTGTTGGAACTGGCCACACCCCCAACCATGTACTATTTTTATCTTTTTTGTTTTAGTTCTTTCTATATAGTTTCTAGTAGTCTTCGTCAATTTTAGTTTATACTATATTTATTAGAGAAACTAAATAATCACTTTTACCATCAAATGGTATTTATTATTTCTTTAATAATGTTTGCATAAATATTATATTATTTAATATTGTGTCTGTCAATGAACCTATTATTATGTATTTAAATTATTTTAGGAGTACCCTGTTTTCCTAAAATGATCTCTCATTCCTTCATACAACATATTTTGCACTAAAAAAAAAACTTTTACTATCAAGTATAAAGCGCTCTTAAATCTATCTCAAAATGTTTGTTGTCAAAAAATATTTTAATGAGATTAAAAAATGAAAGATTCACTGAACTTCTTCAGAAATAAACGTGTTACCATTAAAAAATAAAATAAAATAACAAAAAATATTTTTTTTTAAATTAAATAAACGTAGACACCTGAGAAAATATGATTATGGTTATGATACAAATGAATGATCCTCTGATGGCAAATGCCAAGAGTAGTCTTTATTGCACTAGTATTACTACTATAAGTACATGTATGTATATATTATATTGTTCAATAAAGACATTATTATTATTATTATTATTAAATTAATGGTCAATATACACTTTTTCAAACTAAATAAATAAATAATCTAAAAAAATATTTAAAATATCCATACTAAACCAATTTAATGCAAAAAGTGGTCTACTTATTTTTATGAATAATTGACTAATAATTTAAAATGTTTTCTTTAAAAAAATAATGGTTAGCTTACTTGGTTTTAATTTCAGTCGTACTTAAAACAGAATCAAGTCCTGAACTAATTAAGAGCGTGTGGGTAGAATGCGTAGGAGGGACTAAAATGAGCCAGCGATCCAACCGTTGGGTTCCATCGGTTGGTTGCTGCATCAGGGGAATGGTGGGATGTGAATTGTCCAAAATTAACCGAGATTATCTGATATAGAAACCACTAAAATGTGCTATTTTTAGTTATTATTTGTGAAATTTTATTAATTATTTTGTTTCAATCTCTTCCATCAATTTATTTCTTCCTTAATTGAATTTACATCTTTTATTAAATACCATATTATATTTGTAAATTATTTGTTGATTCCATAAGTAGATTGGCGATGTAACCGTAGTACATTATGCAATAATAATAAAAAATAATAAATAAAAAAAAAAAAAAAAGGAAGGCCCTTCTTATCTTTTACTTATTTCTTCTTCTGCATCTTATATTTTCCAATTTATTAAAATTTAACTGTATAACTTGTTTCAGCTGTTTTTCCTACCTTGGCGCTCCATGACCACGACAGATGCTGTACCCACGAGCATCCTGAGCGACCGAAGAAGCTAGCCCATCAACCTCGAAGTGAGTAAATCTGTATTTTAATATAATTTAAAAATTCGTTTAATATATAGATATACAAAAAAAAAAAAAAAAAAATAAATAAAAAGATGGCAAAGGAAAAACATTATCTACTTGAAATTGTTTATAAGAAGAAATTAGGGCCAGCTGTATTTCTTCGCCTAAGCAACCACATGGCATAAGTCACTTTTACTAACGAGCTTCGAAGAACTCTGCAACAAAAAGCATCAATCTTTTAAATAAAATTTTAATTAAAAAAAATATATTGTATTTAATAGCCAGTTAATAATGTACTAAGTAATATATACCAATTAAACTGTATCAATATTACAATAGAAATTCAATACATTAAAACCTGGAATGAACAAAGAAAATAAAGTAAAATTGTCACTATAGCACTAGTAAGCGTCTTGTCTTCTCTTCCTCCGATTCTTTTATAGTACTGTTCAACCAGTTTTTTCTTTCTTTTTTTTTTTTTTTTTTAATTTTTTTGGTGAGTTGAAAACATGATCAGATTATTTAATGTTTCCAATTCTATAATCCCATCGTTAAGGTGAAACATGAATCCGAATTAATACAAAAGTGTAAGATCTCCCAAAATCAAGATCCTACGTTCTAAATGTTTTTATCGTTTCAGAAAAGCATCTTATAATTATTTCTATACTGATACAAAGGAAAATAATAAGAAATTATTTCACTTATTAAGAGCTAAGTTTTATTTTTAATTAATAAGGTTCACTGTTAATCACTTTGATTTACAGGTGTGAATAAAGATCCGAAATTAAACAAAAAAAATAAATATGCATGTTCCTCTGATGAAGTATTATATGGATAAGCTGTGAGCAAACCTGAAATAAATTAAGTATTAGTATTGAGTATTGGTATTTCTATAAGATATTGAGTATTTCAGGCTATTCTATTTTGAAATAAAAGAAATTGAAGAATTAATATCCCTATTTCTCTATACATTTTCATTTCAAGATCATTGGATACCTGGATGAAGGGAATCCGGGCGCTGTGTATAGGCAATTCTGCATTACTGAACTGTCTTGCGGGTCTATGGGCGGGCGCTGCTCCCCCGACACCAGGAACCTAACTTGATGTTTTTTTGAATATCAAAGGATATATTTTTTCTATTAATTCTTTTATTAACAAAAGTATTAATTAAATTTCTTCTTTCCTTCCTTCCTCTTGATTCCAGAGTTTCCTGCAAACCTAAAATTATCGTTTTTCGGACTTTCAGCTTTCCTTACCGAAATTACTTAATGTGAAGACAAAACTTCGGAAAATTGAAAAAAAAAAAAAAAAAAAAAAAAAAAACAACTATTAAGATCTAAAAGCAGAAAATTCAAAATAGATAATTTCGACTTACCTTGGTCTAACCGCAAATGTATATGTAAATGTAATTTACTTTTAGCCTCACAGATATGAAAGTTTTATTTATTTTTTTTAAATTACAGCGTGAATAATGTTAATTGTCTTAAAATTTAATGTTTGAGTCAATCCACAAAATTATCAGGTTGATTCGTGAAGAAAAAAATTGGATAAATTAATAATTATAGTATTCACTAATTCGTTTAGAAATCATGTACTAAAGGTACTTTTTAATTATAACTACGATAGGCTGTTTTTTTTTTTTTTTTTTAATAAAAAAGATGAATTGTTTTTAGCAACAGTATTAATTTTTTTAATATTATGATAAATATGAGCTAACTTTGTTTGAATAGTTTAAAAATAGAATAGTGTTCTTTGCAATTTTAATACAAAAAATAGATAACGATATAAGTACCAATAAAGAAATTGAAAAAACATGAATAATACTACATCTGATACTAATGTGAAATTTGTACGTTTTATTTGACCCTGAGGATTTATGGGATTTCATTTTTTAAGAAAATTCTTTCTTTTTTTTTTAAATATCACTGAAAGCAATATAATTTTTCACGAATTACTTTTTATTTCTCACGGTTAAACTGCTTGAGCCACTGACGTATCTCCGTGGTAATAATAAGCAAGATTTCTAAATAAAATATCTACCGGTGAAAATAATTCCTGTGGCTCAGGTATTGTATGAGGATAACAAAAATATATGTGTAAAAAAGAAAAAAAAAAAATTTTCTGTTGGTTGGTATCACAAACCACTCATGCCTCAGTTTTATATGTAGTATGTATTCGTAGTTAATGAACATACATGCTTATTAATCACACGGCCATGACTGATATAACCAGAAAAACTCTCAGAAGGCTGAAATGAAGTCTCCTCAAACATATTTTTTTTTTTCATTTTTTAATATCCTGATCCATGCCAGAAAGAGTTACTGTTGTATTGTTACATATACAGTTAGCAAATTCACTTATTGTAGTATTTACGATAGATGTAAATAAAGAATTAAAAAAAAAAAAAAAAAAAAAAAAGGTTCATCCAATCCTTCAAAGAATCATCCAAAAGCAATTTCATTGACGTTGATTGAAATGTAGGATTCTAAAATCAGCCGAGTCCATTTTTTTCAAAATTTTCATAGATGGTCGATAAAAGTAAATATCAGTTTGGATTAGAAAGGGGCCTTATTTTTCGTATTGCCTTACCATATATCATATTCAATTTTCAATATGATTTAACTACTTTTGGGAAAAAACCTTTCATCGAAAGATAATCTAGTAGGAAAAATTAATAAAAAAATAAAAATTTGAAATTGAACGTCACATCGGTTCATAGATGAAATTATTTCATCCTGTTTAGTAAACCTCCTTATTATTATTATTTTATTATTTTTTTTTTTTTTATTTCTTGTTAAGATGATGTTTTATAATTTTTTTTTTGTTATCTACAAAGTCGGAATGTTGTCCAGTTGAAGGCTTCTTGTTTGTATTGAGAATGAGAGAAATAACCACCCCACACTCTCCCCACCCCTACCCGACCAGATATTACGCCGCTAACACCATGTGCGCTCAAAGCTGTTGCCTCTGTTGTTTTCATCAAAGCTGTTTACCTGTTGCCAACAACAGCGCCTTCATTATCCACTGTCTGGCTTCCAATTGGCCTTTTGTCGGGGCTTTTTCAATTATGCAAATCAAGCCTCCTCTCCATCTTGTTATTTGTGAGTGAAGGTCACGGGTTTCGTTTACTCGTAGCTATTTTTGGGACAGTCAATTTCTAGCTTAATTCACAGTTAATTGATGAGGGGGTGGGAATTAGAATTAAACATTATTCCATGACAGAGGGCAACGAAGCAGATATTCATCGACTTAATAAAATAACAATCAGTTTACAGGAAACAAATATATTTATCATCAGTATCTGAATTAACTTTGAATGAACTGAACAATTAGTGAGTCATATTCTCACACCATGGTATACTAGCTTTTTTTCTTACCTCAAAAATTTATTTATTTTCAATTTTAGGGAAACAAAAACACACATTAAAAAAAAAACTTATTTTACGCCAAATAACAATAAATACATATTAATTATTATTAGAAACAATGAATAAATAATATTGTTTTTAATTTTTACGACTTTCTTTTTCATACATTTCGATAATTCATAATTTTAACATGTAAAAATAAAATCTAGTATTTTTTTGGGTATCGTCATATATTCAGTTTACAACTTTAAAGCAGTTCTTAATTTACTGTTTTAAAAAATTGTAACCTGTATATCCCCTCACATAAAACCGCTTCCTTGGACAAATCCTTCATCATTCGTGCTATCTCCATCTGGAATTCCTTACCCACTTCTATTCGTAAAGCAGCTTCCATAACTTCCTTTAAAAATAATTTATTTCTGTTCCTTTTAGACAATCAATCTTCCGCAAATATGTCAATAATCAAATAAATACTTAGAATTACTTTTATTTTCTCTTTATTTCTTTTATATGTTCTGATATATACGATTGTACGAGTATTGTACGATATATACTCGTATTTTATGCTATTACTATTTCATATATATATATTCCTGTAAAAAATGTATGCTGTAATTGATTACTGAATTTAATTTGTAAATAATAGGCCAGACAATTGTACTTTTAACGGTGCATTATTTTTATTCTTAGGGGACAGTAGGTCCCAGAATGAAGTTTATTTTTTCATTTCATCAAATATATTATCACATGGAATAAGTTAAGTACACATTCAATAATTTTCAATCCAGCACTCTATTGCTTTGGAGCTGTTCCTGTAAATCCAGTTATCAAAAATAAGAATTTTATAACGATGTAACTCAAATACTTGAATCAGAACCGCCCTTTAACAATTCACATTCTGCTATAAGCTTGGTAGATGATTAAGCAAATTTTTTAAGCATTTGTGGACTTAAAAATAATAGAAATGCTTATGTATTTTGAGAAAAAAAAAATTAAATAAACTTAATTCAAGGACAACTTGTTCCCTAAGAACAGTATAATAGTAGATTTCATAGAGCAATCGTCTAGCTGAGATAATTCCTTATGAATAAGATTAAAAAAGTTATAAAAATAAAAGAGAAGTTAAATAAAGAGATGTAACATAAATATATAGTTAGTCTCAGCCATATTCATTTATATACTGTGGTTTTTTCTTCTAAAATTAAAAATTTGTTTTTGAATTTTAGGGGGGGGGGAAACACGCCTACATTTAAGAAAACTTTATTTTAAACCATAATAATAACATAGTATATTAGAAACAATAAACACATTTTTTTTTTTTTTTTTTAAATATACGTGTTCATTTGTAATACAGATCGATAATTCATTATTTTAACTTCCAAAAATAGAATACAATATTTTGTTGGACATCCTATCATTCCATTTAATTCAAGAAGCAGCTTTGGTATTGGTTCCACATTTTTTTTGGTTGCATATGGATCCTAAAAACAGTTCGCTATTTGTTTATTTATTGGAGGGGATTAATTTACGAGTCCCTTCTAATAAATAAATTCTTTCTGTTACTCAACAATTAGCAACCCCTATTAGATCTTTTATTTCATATAGAACATTAAATATATAATTAGGATTGACGAATTAATAGCCACTTCTATTGGTATTATTTTATTAGAATACTAGTTTCAAACGCTAAACATTCACCTTAAGTTCTAAAACATACAAAATTCTCAACACATCAGTACTATGTTACATGTATTATATAGACTAAAGTTTTCAAAAATGTAAGACAAGAAATCAAACATTGGTACTCACCTGAGGAGAGCTAACAGATATCTGAAGTACACCCATATTCATGGAAAGGAGAAGGGGGCGGGTAGGTTAAATTTTAAGGGTATAATATGGGATTTCCGCTATGACTCATTGGATTTTTTCGTTCCTCAACTCAATAGTTCCAATGAAACAAATTTAAAATGGAGCTATTGGAAATGTTCATCTGGTCCCAAACAAAAATCTGGATCTGTTTTAAACGATTTTATGGCGCAAATCTTATAGTCAACCCCAAAAATTAACATACCTGCCCCTTCCCCTTTCCTTGATGGGTATATTTCAGATATCTGTTAGATCTTTAATGGTGTGATGTGTTGAAATTTTTTTATGTTTTAGAACTGAAGACGAATGTTTAGCATTCGAAACTAGTATTATAATAAAATAATTCTAATATATGTGGCAATTAATTCATCAATCCTTATTGATCCTTCTATAACATCATGCGTACCTCTAGTGATTAAATATATATTTATAGAAAAGCATAATTTGTAATGAATAATGATGTACTGAAAGTAAATTACAGTCACTAACTTTAAATAATACTGTGTATAATATTAAAAGGTTCAATTAATGTTACTTTAATTTTCTTTAAAAAAAAAAACTGAAATAGAATTAAGTCGTGAAACTCAAGTAGGAGGTTTAAAGGTTACAACTCTTCAGAAATTCTCAGTGCTATTAATTGCTTGAATAAAATAACAATATTAAACAGAGTTTTAATTTATACATCAGCTCTTCATAATTGTATATAATTTATTCATTAAATACTTTATGTAGGTAAATCGAAGGCGATAACGCGTTGCCAGATGGTACAATCTCTGGCTTACAATCCAGTTTCTGAGATTCCTATTTCAACCTATCTGCCAAATATTTGCCAGCTTCTAATTTAACAATAAAAGTAAAAAATATATATTTGAGTTCACTTCCGTAATCTTCATAGTGTCTCTTTAACAAGATTTAAATTAATTAAACACATCGCGGCTACAGGGATCTTCTCACCATTGGTCCGAATCAGATGACATCATTGGTTTAATTGGTAGTACATATATAATTTAATTAAATATGTTCACATAAAAATTTTATATTATGCTATCATACATTAGCAATTAATGTGTAGTGATTTTTTTTTTTTTTTTTTTAACGACATGAGTCAGTGAGAAGGAAGATATAGATTAGAAAGCGGGTAAAAGATAATTCTTTCGTGAAAATAAATTGTTCACTTAAGAGAAGCTTGACACTTTGTAAACATCAGATTTAACGCTTGTTTATAATCGATTCTATCGATTCGATATTGGACAAATTTTTATATATTTTATGAATTTACACCATTTAAAACTCTTTATTCTGAGCTGATGGTTTTGATGGATCAAGCAGTTGCGTAACAAAACAAAATTTTAAGTAATTTATTTTTAATTTTTTTTTTTAACGGTTTCCTTTATCACAAAAATGTTACATAGCCCCTTCATCTTCTTCATATGTTGTTTTGAAATATTAAGATTTTTTCTTCGAAACACTTCTGCAAATAAATCCTATATCCAAAGAACTAGATTGTATTAAAAAAAAGAAGTGACATTTCCCTTCATCCACCAAACCCTTCATACTTCAAGTATTTAAGTTTTTTTTTTATTTTTATAAATAAAACTTTGACTGAGTAATTATTAAAATCTGCTACAAATGTGGGTAATAAGTATAATAGATGGCTTTATGATTACATTAACTTATTATTTACAAAATTAAATGAAAAAGTTGAAAAAAAAAAAAAACAGAGAGCCGGACTGTGTTATACATAAATAATATAAAATATACAATGCTCATAAAAGTGATATATATAAATTAAATACATACATATATTTATATGTATATAATGTAGATATGATGCACATAATGAAATATATAAATTCAATACATATACATACATAAAATAAAATAAAATAATTAAATATTTGTAATAGAAAAAAAAAATTACAAAATTAGATTAAAACTAAAAAATACAATCGCACTTTAAGTATATTTATTAAAAAAACAAAAGTATAATAATAATAGAAGTATTTAAGTAAAGAAAATTAACTTCTCAGACAAACAGTTAAAAAATTATCCTTGGTCGTTTCAGGAATGTTGTAATCCAGTAATAATCCTACCACTTTCGTTCCTGATTATTTTAGATGAAAATAACTGTTTTAGGTCTATGTACAATAAAATAAAAGATAATGTAAATAGCCACCAGATTTATTTTTTTGGATTTTGATTGAACCCTACACATTTATTCAATAGTCAAAAAACCATCACTCCTAGAATTATGTATGATCTCGAAAATATTTATTTTGACCTATCTTAATATTTTCTATATCTTATCTTCATATATTATATTATGTATATTCTCCTTCTTTCTCCATTTTATAGGTAAATTTAATCTAAAAATAGTTTGATTAAAAAATTGAGATGAAAATAATAAGATAAAAATATTAAATCATGAAATAAATTACATAAATTTTGTTTCGGCTGTTTCCTATATTTATAAATTTCAAATAACAATTCTATCATCTAACATCGCAGTAGATGAAAATGACCACGGAAAACTCTGAATTGACGGAAAACTTGTGGAGGGACAACTTCAACAGTTTTTATAAATGGATAATTCTATTATGAGACCAAACGTCAGGTTCAGGTTATAAATAGCAGCTGCCACCCACATCATGGAATCCCTGATTAATAACAGACCGGATATCGGCAAAATAAAAATATAACCTGCACAAAAAAAAATCCTTGTACTAACGACTGTGGCTTCAGTGCTGGGCTCTCATCAACTCTACCATCAATACTCTACAAATGGCTGTTTGTTAAATATGGCTCTTTTTTTTCTGCAAGGAACGGAACACATTATAAATAAATGTTTTCTGCTCCATGCATTCTAATACCGTTTCGAGTTCATTAGCATTAAATTATACTCACGCAAAACTTTTACAACATATAGACGAATTGGTAGAACCTACTTTAGAAACTGATATAATGGTCATATACACAGATGGAAGTAAACAAGGAGACAATGCAGGATGTGCCTTTACGACTGAACGAAACGAAATTTCACTAACTAGGACAGAACTGAACGAATAATCAATCTGAAAAACTGGCAGTGCTAAAAGCAGCTGATTATATTTTAGGACTAACAGATTACCCAAAATTTACTTACAATATATATACTGGCTATAAAGTAGTGATAGACTCGATAACAAATAATAAAATACAAGACATACTTACTGTACAAATTAGAAAGAATCAAATGGGCCGTGACTTAAGAACGTTTTTGACATGGATAAAAGGACATAGTGGCAATACAGAAAACGAAAAAGCAGGCACATTGGCTAAGACAGCTGCTAATGATACAAAGTTCACTTATGAATACAATACAGTTCCTTTTACGTATATAAAGAAATACATACTAACAGACTTGATTAAGGACTGGAACAGGCATTGAAAACAATCTAAAGGACGACCATTACACAAATAAATTCCAAATATAACACCACAAAACTATAAAATACCCAAAAGCACTCATCACAAACTAACTCAGTTACTTACAGAACACAGATCAACTAACCTTTATCTGAAACGATTTCACTTACGAAACTCAGACGCTTGTGAATGTGTGGGACTAACTCCACAAACATTCTTGCACATTTTAAATGACTGCCACTTATACGAAGACGAGAGACACAAATCATTCTCAGGCTTCTCTAATGGAAGGGGGTACATGGCCTCTTCAACAAGAAGCTTTATACCGGAAGTATAAAAAGGAACTTCTGGAATACAGCAATATTTTTAAACTACACAAAGAAAAATTAAAAAATTGTGAATATATAATAGTGTTTCAACCTATTGGCATTCGAAATGTTTTTTATTTTATTTTTATTTATTCTCTTTTTTTTTATAGTTTATTCATTTATTCAGGGTTTTTTTTTTTTTAAGTTATTGATACTTGAAAAATTTATTTGTATTAGAAGAAAAGATATTTAAAACATTGTATGCATATAATATGCTTCTTGCATGGTGTATGTACAATTTTAAAATAAACGCCTATTCTGCAGGGTTACTACAGAAGAGGAAAAAAAAATAAGAAGAAGAGAGTGTGTGTGTTTTTTTTTTTTTTTTTTGTGTGTGTGTGTAAGTTAAAAACAAGCCTAGCGAAGTCCATGATTCCCCTCAATCTGACCTTCAGAACCGTTGAGAGGCCACCATAGATAAATATATATATATATATATATATATATATATATATATATATATATATATATATATAAAAGAATAGAAGCCAGTGTTATTCCGGAACGAAGTCCCTTAAGAATAACATCAATAAAAGTAAATAAATAAATAGAGCAAATTACATCTAATCAAAGACATAATAAAATGGAAAATTAAAGAAAATAATAATAATAAGACAATCATAATTTATAGGTACATGGATACTAATTAAATATATAGAGAGGAAAATAGGAGAAAGCTATACAATGTAATGCGCAATAAATGCTTTTGGTACAATGTATAGTATATTATACACAATAGAATTACTTGAATGATATATTCAGAGTAAGTAAAACTTACATCGAGTGGAATCTATGTTAAGCAAATAGGTATTGAAATGATTCCAAAAATGTAAAATGATTTCATTTAATTGAGTAGGCAGGTTGTTAGCAAGCGTCACCTTAGATAAGAATAAGATAATGTAAATAGAAGTATTTAAATATATTCAAGGATTTCGCTTGCCTGATATAAAGAGGGATTGAAATCCAGAGGATGGTTGAGCAGATGAGCAACGACCGTTGGAATGCTGAAGTTCAATGGGATGGCGTATACAGGTCGGAATGACGGGATCTTGTGTGTATTGGAATGACTGCAGATCTGAATCGAAGCATATTGTAAATATAGGTAGGATGAAGGGTACTGATAAGTTTGTAAAGGAATGTTCATAGGAAATATTGTCTAAAATAGGTTGAAGCCAATTTAATTCGGAATAGAGGTAAGTAACATGGAAGAGCGCCTCGGGGTATCAAAGACAAACCTGGCAAAGCAGTTTCATGATTCCCTTCAATCTGACCTTCAGAACCGAGAGGCCACCATAAACCAGACATCAATAGTCATGGTATGGGAATATGAGGGAGGAAACTAAAATGTTACGAGTTGATTGGGAAGAAGGTTGCGGGATCAGTGGTAATAATTTAAGTAGAACAATGAAATGGAGGGAGATTTAGGCAATCTGAGATTTGGAAAGGGTTTGTACGAAAATAATTCCAAGATTTTTAACAAAGAAGATTTTTTTTTTTTTTTTTTTTAAATTATTATTACTAATTATTACATTATGATAAATAATTGTAACTGATAATTAAAATTTATTTATTTTATCAATAATTTTTTTTATCGTAGCATGTAATTGATAATTGTATCAATGATATTTTCACGCATAGCAATAATTTTTAACCTGGTACTATAGGTGTCTCAAAATTACACAGAAGCATAATTGGACATCAATTTTTATTTTAAAACATGGGTTAGTAATCCAGATGGACAGAGAATATTAAGGGTCTCTTGCGGATAATGGACTACATAATGAGTGGCCTATTCATTTTTTACACACAATATCAAAAAGCAAAGGATCGACATTTTTATTTGGTAATAATTTTTAGTCGGCAGAAATAATAGTATTGATTTCATCTGGTTTTATTTTAATTTATAAACAATAAAAGGATATAAACAATAAGACAGTGTGGCAAACCTCGTTTCTGCCACTCAACATGGTACATTTAAATTTTTATTATAGCTAAACCTTCCTAGAACTTTGAAAAAATGTAGTTAAAATTTGGTATAGAGTGGTTTCGTAGTTTTCGCGGTTAGTGGTCACAAACGAAAAATGGCTTGTCCTTTTATATAATAGTATAGATTAGTATTCACAACAGAATAAAATAAGTACATATTGAATATATTAGTAAATGTGTTGAAAAAATTATTGCAATTTATACTTGTATAACTTTAAAACAATTACTCATTAGTTCCACTTTGATGAAGTTTTTTTATTAGGTCTCTAAGCCTTCTTTTCAGAACATGTCGAAGGGTTATTGTGAATCAAGTGTGAGGCAAGTTGGGATTGGAGACTAATGGGTTCGAGAGGGTATGAAGTTTATCATCGAAGGTATCTGGTTAAGTTAAATTAAAAACCATAATGCTATTAAAAAAAATAAATAATAATCCAGATAATTGAATTGACATGGTGTGTTTTGTTAATAAAACAATCTTAATTATTTATCGCGATATAAAATGAAAACATTTTACTTTTTATTCAAGTGGAACATTTTGATGTGAGAAAAATAAAAATTGAGAAATAAAATCTTTTCTTTATCTAAAAAATAACAATGAGGACTTGAAACGAACAACTGATTATTGTGTCTTTCGTAATTAGACATTGAAATGAAGAAAGAATATTCATTAGCGGAACAGAGCAGTAACACAAGGCGGAAGGCGGAAGACGGAAGGGAGTTAGAACAAACAGAGACAGTTTGCTACCCCGGGGGTCATCAGCCCCAGGAAGATGTAAACAGCTCTAAATAAGCAGCAGCTGGGGGTATCCATCGTTTCAGCATTGCTCTACCTAAGGATTTATATTAGTAACTAGCATCCCACGTCGCGACATCGCCCGCTCTCATACGTAAAGATCTTTATAATTTTAAATAATAATTTAAGTTGTATGTATTTACAGATGGAAATCTTGTATTGTAGAAAACACACAAAAAAGAAAAATTAAAATCACATAATTTTCTAAATTAAACATACGGCAACTAGGCCGCCATTAATTGTCCATTATAATTATTCTTAAGGGGCAATGGCCCCGGAATAAAATGTATTTTCATTTTAAGGCCGAATTTTTTAAAGCTCGAGTTTTGTCTCCCGATATTACAATAATTAATTGTTAGGGTTCCATTTCTGGATAGTCCAACATAAATATACCGGGAGAGAAACAGCTGAAGATCTACTACGTTTCCGTAAGTCTTGCCTTACAATTTGTTAATTGTAATAGCAAAAGAAACATTTATAGGAAAATTTAATCTTTTGAATTGAAGTAGAATAACAGTAATAATCATTGCAATTATATGAATAAATGCAATATCTCCAGTCGGTATTCCAGTGAGAATCATGCCCTCAATGATATTCTCACGCATCGCTGAAACCTTTAACCTAGTTCTATTGCACTGATCAGGTGGGTAAAGATCACGTAGAAACCTAATTTGACATCCAATTTTTAACTTTAATGTGTGAGTTGGTAATCCAGATGAACATGGAATATTTACTAAAAAAATAGAACTAAGATCCACTTGTCGCAGGACATCTTTATCTCTTTTTAATAACAGTTTGATTTAAAATTAGTAAATTTTATTATCGATTTGAAGCACTCTAAAATATCGTACGAAGCCTCTCCTGTCGAATGGCGATCACCACTTAACAGTCGATTTTCAAACTTCACTTTGCACCACATATTTATGGCTTTGTTAATAACAATTAAATTGGGAATCTGTAAATTTTATTATTGTTAAACCTTCATTGAACTATAAAGATGATGCAGTTAAAATTTGGTACACTTTGGTCCAGTAGTTATCGTGAGTAATAGTCCAGTAGTTGGTTGAAATTACTAGTTTACAATTATTGTTTTTTTTTTTTTTTTTTTTTTTTTTTTTTTTTTTTTTTAACTTTTTAATTCAAGTTTGTACATGTTGGTTTAATCATTAAGTCTGTTTTTTTTTCTTAATAAATATGGGACCACCATTTGACCTATCAATCAAAAACAATTGGCTTCATGATGTTATAGAAGGATCAATCCTCATTACATTTTACTTTTTAGTTCTTTCGTACATGGAGATTCAATCATAAAATGTTTTTTTTTTTTTTTTTAATTAACTTCATTTTTCAATTTTTAGTGATGGGTGTATTTTGAACTTTTTTTACTTTTAAGTTAAAATTTGAGTATGTAGGTTTAGCCTTGAAAAGGTGTGTTTTTTAAATATACTTTTTAATTAATTAACTTTATTTTTCAATTTTTTGTGGTAAGTAGATTTAATTTTGAAATCGGTATTTGTTTTTTTTGTTTTTTTTTCTTAAAAGGCGCCTAGTGACTACGGCTATGACCTACCGATCAAAAAAAGTCATCAAAAGCGATTCATAATTCACAGTATAATTATAATATAATATTATAATATTCACAGCGTGACAAACAAACAAAAACGAAAAAAAAAAATATATAGGCGAATTTAGAACCTCCTCCTTTTTGAAGTCTGTTAATAAAATACAAACTTATGAATATATCATGACTAGGAAGAGTTGCCAAACAAAATCAATGCCACAAGGCTGTTGGAAGGATAAATTCTCTGCTGCTATGAATAAAACGGGTAAATTAAGGTATAAATTAAGAAGAGAAGCGTTAAGAAAATCGTTTGAGCTCCCACGTAGGAGCTGTAGGGGGTTGGGAGCCCCGGTGGGCGGCACCGCCCCCACTAGTGCCCTACTGTTATACGATCCATTCACAATCAGTTGCGACAGAAAACATCCTCTGATTTTTTTACCTTTTGATTTCCTTCTATAAGTAAACTGTCCAAAGGCTATCCAGAAATAACACAAATCTCCACATTCCATTATCGTATCAATATTTACAACACCTTTAATATTATTTTGTTTAATTGACAACTGCTCTAACAAATGTCCAGCATTTGCTCTAACCCTGTATTAATTTTTGGCATATTTTCGCGATTTAATCATGTAATGGGTGAATGTTATTTATACACTTTATGCATCACAGTTAAATATACTCTTATTAGTAAACTCAAGAGAAGAAGTGGGATAGTATTTTAAATTAGCGTTATATCTATTTGAAAAAAAAAGTAAGACTTATTTGAAAATGCCATTCATTTAACTTTAATGTGCACTAACCACTAAATACTAGGTCGTTCCAAAAGTTCTGTAATTTTTTTTTTTTTTGGGGGGGGGGGGAAATTAAAAAGTTCAATGAACCAATAACTATACAATAACTTTATTGTATAATTTTATCCCACCGCGATGCAAGATTTCAAACACTTTTTAAAAAAATGATTGATCTTAGCTGTTAAAAAACTGATTTAATTCCAATTCTAGAGAGACAATTGTCCAGAGATCTGAAAAGGTGGTAATCAGTGGGTGAAAGGTCGGGATAATATGGTGGGTGGGGCCATTGCCCATCAATCAGTTTCCCATCCAATTTCCATTAATTTATCCCTAGTCAATTTTGTAGTAGGTGTCCTCTTATTCGCATCTGATAACTTCTGAGGGAACCATATATCCATTTTTTTTTTTTTATTTTACCCATTTGACGTAGGTATCTCCATGCTGTTGCTTGTGAAATATTTAACTCCTTACCTATTTCCGCATATGTTTGACGTGGACCCGAATCAATTAGTTCTCGAATTCCCTGTTCGTTAGCAACTTGAGGTCTTCCAGAACGAGCATCATCTTCAAGCGTTGCATCGCCATGACGAAAATTGATCTTAACGCCTAAAATCTCATTTTTTTTTTCTTTTCTTTTTTCATAGAAGAGATAAAAATATTCAGTAAGTATGCAAAATAAAAATTATTTAACATAGCAGCACTCTATTTCAAATATTAAAATTCACTCCAATGCAATATCCATTTAAAAAAATGTTTGACATTATTCTACCCTCCTTTTATTTTCAGATTTATTTGGGAATGTGGATCCGTCAAAGAAGTTTACAATTCCAGCGTGTGGTCCTAAGCACACCCACTTTTTTAAAATAAATTGCGATTGTTTATACTCGGAAGCAAATAGCTGAAAAATTATTTTTTTTTCGGAACAATCAAGTTTTTCGATGGGATAAATTTTAAATTCGGATTCAACACCCAAAAAAAAAAAAAAAAAAAAAAAAAAAAAAACAATCAATTGAAAACAAATAAATATTTTTTTTTACCTGCCCCCTGGTTATTGGACTGGAATCGACTAGCGTGTTGGCCCTTACGAGTACATTGAACCTAACCCTAGACGGCACAATCTGATTGCAACCCTTTGAGCAATTAGGGGAGGAAATAGGACGAAATAGGGCCCCGATTAATTTGCCTATCCTGGGAACCAGGCCTCCTAGAAGATCAAAGCCTCCTCAAGGGTTCATAGGAGGTTCTTGGAGAGGCGTTCCGTCTTGAGATTAAAGGGCTTCGTCTCGCTGTAAATAAGACCAGTCCTCAAATAAACTTACCTTGGTCAAGTAAAAATAAGGAAGCAAAAATAAACAACGTTCCTTCCTCATTCCAGCCCATCCAAAGCCACAAGATGAAACCACAAGCCCAGGATCAGCCTATACACAAGCCTCCCATCTACTTCTAAGTCTACCTTTCGTATGTTTACTCGACAGTTCAACGTTGTCAATTTTTTTTTTTTGAGATTCAGACATTATTAAATCTAACAAGTTTGCAACCTCATTTTAATCGTCGTAATGCTGTTATGTGAACTGCAGTTAGCGGATAAATGTCCCGCAATATAATATTGTGTAGTCTTATAAAGCTTCCAGTATGTTCTTCCTTTATCGTAAAGGGCTTCGATTCCCATCCGTAAAAAAATGTAGGAAGAATAATAGTTGATGGGGACAGGGACTTACCTTAATTGTCTACAAACCCCTTTCCCATTCCGAGCCGGTTCCTAATAACTCCCTTAAAATAATTAGAGAAGAAAAAAAAAAAAGGATAAAGAACCGAAAAAAATATTTAAAGAAAATAACCTTTCCATTATATTGCATAATATAATTTAATTATCTGATTTTTAAAATAATCAAAAGAACAAACAATTGAGAAAAATGTTAAATAAGAAAATAAACAATTAACAATAAATAAAAAAGAAAAGCAAAAAAAAGGAGACTTTTGAATCATTAAACGAAAAAGAAAATATTTATGTCATCTCAGATAAACTCATTTTCTCCTATTAGGAAACATAATAGATCCCTTTTAATATAACACCAATCGTTACCCAAAAACATACAAACATGAATTTACTCATTCAAGCATCAGGTACATTCAAAGCTATATAAGTGCCTTCAAATATTTTGTCATTATAATATAAAAATATGACACATTAAATTAAAAAAAAAAAAAAACTAATTCAATTTCTCCTTGACTGTGAAAAACAATAGATCATGTATACGCCTATCCATAATCTGCTGCTTTTCTAAATTTACATTTTAAAATTTAAAAATATCAAATTACTTAAATTAACAAATACATAAAATTAAGAATTAATGATTAATCGCAATGAACTAGGCTGAGAGAAAATAGACGTGACCTTTTTCATTCAATATAATACAAACCAATATAGCCCCTAAACGGCAGGTCCTAGCGACAAATATTATAGAACAAAAAATATTCTAAAATTTCTGATGAGGAAACTGTCGGCAACTTTTCGATCCGTGCAACATCAACAGATCCAGAGCGTTCAAAATGTACAGCAAACTAGTTGTCAAAAAAGACACATCCTTGTTTAAAAAACAAACAAAGTACTACTTTTTACTGATCAATTTGATGATGTTTATAAAACCTTTTAATTTTAATTTTACCTAAAAAAAAAAAAAAAAAAAATTTTTTGCAACATTTAATATATTTTATATTTCTAAACAGCCCGGGAGCGTAGGAAGATTTTTTTTGGACGATGTTAATTACCTTGATGTTATGATGCGATGCGAAGTCAGTAGAATCCCTTCGATTCCAACCCGGTGAACTCTTGATCGAATGAGTTTACGATTTTTCAGTATAATACTGCGACTTGCAGATCAAATATCAGAACAATAGTTCCCTCAACTCCATAAGGACGTTAAGCCCCAATAAAAAAAAACTAACATAAAATTACAAGTCTTCTTTCATTTGCATAAAAAAATAAAAACAATCAAAACTACCTTTTTGAATTATCATAATTCAACTTACAAATAATTATGTAAGACTGGGGAAAATTCGACGTTATTTTGTTTTTTGTTATTGGGAAGGCAATAATCGTATTGGGTGGTTTTCAAATAAAATGGCAATTTGCTGTCCCAGCACTTTGAATGGCTATAAAAAAAAAAACTTACAATACATATTTCACTGCTGTTGATTTTATCTTGTCGAGTTCATTTAAAAAAATTAATTTAGGCCTTAAAACTTCAATTTCAAATGTTTCAATTTAAGAAAAAAATAAAATTAATTTTTGAAAATTTTGACATACGTTACTGTCCACAGGTCAAGTTTTCAACTTCTAACCTTCACAAAGAGTATAGTAATTTGTTTTCATTTTATTCTCTTTGTTATTTTTTCTTAAATTATGTGTATATTAAATAAAATAGAACTTTCTACTGAAAATATGAAATTTTGGGGGATTGAGAAAAGATTTTCTTTGTGAGGAGAATTTCTGAATTTATTCATGTGATATACGTGATCGAGTGTAGAAGATTGGGTTCTGGAACTAGGGGAGTCGGGATTGCATCTTACCACCCTCCAGACTATGTATTGTAACCCATACATTCTCAACCAAGAGCCCAGGTCGCTGTATCAACTGAAGTAAGACGACCTTGATTCTAAAAACATAGTGAGTGCCTTAATTCATTTTGACATACGTTACCATTGTTTTCTCCCATTGAATTCACCACTTCCAATCTATGTTTTTACAGTTTGTAGTTCTCAACATTACGAATGTTTTAAACCCATTATATTTGAAAAAAAATTGTAGTTAAATAATCTTTTTCTAATTAAATATACTAAAATTTGACATACGTTACCATTGCGGTATCGTATGTTACAATTTTCGTAACGCACGTATAATTTGTGGTCCCATTTCTTAAATTTATTGTAAAAAAAAAAAACAACAAAATTATGCAATAAAATCCTTCTTCTTTTTTCTTACACACACACACAGTAGCATTTAGTAATGTTGTTGATGTCGTTATACTAAAAGTCATTTTCATTTTGAATCAGTAATTAATTTGGCTGTTCCAGAGGCTCACACCTATAATAACATAATAAATGCTTTTAAGATTGGTTTTTAAAGACTTTTAGTTAAAATTCAGTTTTTCTGCATGTTTCTCTTAGTCACCATTAAGTGTGAACATATTTTTGACATACGTTACCAGCAATTAAAAATAAATGAATTAATTAGTTAATAATAATTTTTCCGTAGGATTATTGAAAGGGTCTAGAAATTCTTCACAGATATTAATAACTTTGGTGGGGGAGCAATAATAAAATCCATGAACTTTTTAATAATGTGAAAAAAAATGTTAGTAATAAATAGAATATAAAAAGGATATACACAATTTCATAAATGAAAAAAAAAAGAAGTAAATAATAATTAAAATAATGGAACTCATACTGCGGTTTTTCCTACACTCGCCCACTAGTTTTATAACAACAGGGCTCATCCATTAAGTTAAATTAATTCTAGAACATACTCTGCTCTAATATCTCTCCACTATACAAGTTCATTCTCTAGTTACCCTATGAATTAATGTAGTTCTCTAACAAACTTAGTCGATAAATCTTTTTTATACTTAAGGAATCTAAAAGGGCATTGACCTAAAACATTCTCTTAATTCCACCTCTCACCAGGCTTTTGATTTATGTGGGAAGTTTTTTTGGAAAAAGCTTTTGGAGTTAACGACCCGAAACAAAGTTCTGCAAGAGGATAACTTAATTTGTTACTGGAAACGCCTCATGAATACATAACCTAGGGGAATATTATAATGTTTATAGCTCCCAGTATATAAATGTAAGCTACAAAACTTAAATCAGAAACCTGAAAGACAGTAGTTAAATAACTACTTTTCTCATCAATGTTTTGTTTTATAGCGCCAAGTTTACAACTGTAAAATAATCCTTTATTGTATTAAAATATAATATAAAATGTTAGCTGTTTCATTAACAATGATAATATAAGTTAGCTAAATCTATTGTCATATCTATTGTCACAGGGAATAGGTTGTTAAGTATTCAAATATTGTGAAATATTTTCAAGATTATCCAAAACAAGCCTTTTAACATTTACTCCAGACATTCTGCTTCCGGCACGAATTTATTCTCTTTTTATGTGATATCAATATATAACAACGGGTTGGAAGCATAGCATAAAATAACATATAAACTGGGCGACACTTGTGTGCGTCATTTGACATTTTTTTTTTTTTTTTGAAAATTCGTCCCCCCCCCCGCCCTACCCCCGATACTTAAGCCGTCTCGTATGTCGCCCAATCAAAATTCCTTAAAATATGCACTGGTTGGAAGAAGATGTGTTGGATGGTAGCGGCAGGTTTGTGCAAACAGCCTGTATACCGCTGTCACTTGATTTCTAATTCGCTCTGTTATTGACATAGCCAACTTTATTTCTGCTCTATGCGATAGTTCACTCACGCTTCAGTCACCTTAACCCTCGCTGGCAGTTGAATAGACTTAGAAGCAGGGCCGGAACTAGAAGATTTGTCAAGGAGGGCAAAGATCAGTTTGCCGCCCCTCCCCCCTCTTACACCATTAAAATACAATACTTCTGTAGAACAGTATAATAAGGTTTATAAATCATGAAGAAAAAAAAAGTAATAAAATTGAACAATATCGATTGTATTATTATTGTTTTGATAAGGTTATTAATAACTTACTTTTCTTATAAACATTTCAAATTTTGCTGCCCCCTAAAATCTGCCGCCCGGGGCACGTGCCCCCTATGCCCCTCCCTAGTTCTGGGCCTACTTAGAAGTTGTGTTCTTATTATATTAAATATATGCATTAATACAATGTAATATGAAAGTGTAAGTATATTTACTTTTACTTTAACAAATATTGCTTTCTGCACTTCACTACACTTTATGTAGCACGATAGCTAGTTATTTAAAACTTTATCGGCTTTAGGTATTGGAAGAGTTTAGTCCATAAATAAAGACATTAGGGAGAGAAAAAAAAAGCTACTACTTTTATATATTTATAAATTAATATCTGAAAAAAAACGACCGTAATAAACAACTTCTACAGAGCTACTGAAACTAATCACAACATTCAGCAACTAATTTTTTTTTTTGTTATTTATCCATTTATTGAAATTTACTACTGTACTTAAAAAAAAAAAAAAATTAAATTAAATTAAAAAAAAATCCAGTAAATGTGATAATAACAGGACAATTTCTTGTGAAGCAACAACCCACTGGTAGCAGCACATCAATAAAAATTGTATATGGGAAAGTCCCAAGGCCTTCCTCTTTTCATACATCTCTGTGGGTTGTTAGGAAAAAAATGGGATGCAAGTTGAGAGCATACTGGATTTGAAGAAGGATTGAATGAGAGATGGATTATTGGAGCCCCAAAGCTCAGCAAATAAAAATGAATAAAACAAGAATTAGGTAGTACTTCCAATGTTTTATACTTGTATCCAATTTCAAAAATGTTTAAAATTACCATACTAATCTAGTATAATCCAGATCACAAAGGATAGTGAGTAGGTAATTTAAGGAAAGAAACTTTAAAGCGCGGTACTGAAGGTCGTCGGTTCAAATCCCACCTGGGTGGGTTAAAATTTATTTTATGGCGGACCCATCCAGGGTGAATCCCAGCCTGGCTAAAATAGGTTGGTAAGCTATAGGATAATCCATCCCTCCCCTATAAATCACATCAAATCAAATGCCCTTGTTGGAGCATATAAGGACATTAAGTCCCAACCACCAAAAACTTTAAAGCACCGATGATGGGATGGTTGGGTTTATTATTAAAAATATATATATTTAGATATTTTTAATTAGAATTTCTTATAATATTTTTCTTCTTAATTTTTAGGTAAATCTGAAAGTAAGGACAGCCCAGAAAGAGAGAGAAATGAGTCATCATCTTCAAAACAGAAACAAAAGAATAAAGCAGGTGAGTTATAAACAACACTAATTTATTATCATTTTATTTGTTTTTGTGTGTACACTCATATCTGTGAGTACACACACATGCGATCAGAAATAATTGTGTTTAGATTTGTATTAAACTCTGTGCAATCATAAATAACAATTGAATTATAATAACAGTAACCCCTTAGGTACATATTTTTTATTCCAAATAGCTTTTATAATCATTCTCACATTATTTAATTCTATAAATTTAATAAACATTGGCTCTGTGGATGTGCCAGATTTTTCAAAAAATAAAAATAATCATTTTAATGGTTTAAATAAAAGATTTAGTTTAATTCACAGAACCTTAGTTTTTGCTATTATCAACATTCCTTGTATTTATTGAATCCACAGATGAAACTTAGTCAGGTGATCCTATAAATAATTACTTATAAAAGAAAATACTGAAGCAATATTTATTGAGAAATAAAAGAAAATTTTATGAAAGTGTTTGGTTGTATCATATGAAATAACAGTTTTTGAAGCAATATAGAGAAAATATAAGTGAAAAAAATATATAAAATAATCTAATTGAAGCGTAGAATTCCAAAACCAGCTAAGGCCATTTTTTAACATTTTTCACAGCTGGTCGATTAAGGTAAAGGTGAGACTGGATTGGGAAGGGTAATTATATTTTGTAAAGCCATTTCCAATGTGATTTAACTATTTTTTTTTTGAGAAATCCTTTCCTCTAAAGATGGTCTAGTACAAAAACTATACAATAAAAAACAAATCTGGAAATAGGTCTTAGCTGGTTTAGGAATTCCATGCCTCAATTATTAGTCAAATATTTACAAACTTACTAATACTAATTAGTATTAAAAGCAAATATAAACTAATAATTAGTATTTATTTTAATGTACATTCCAGAACTTACATCCATTGACTCCAATATTTTATGAAGCAGCAAATGAATCCTAACATTCCCAAATAATGTTATCTCATTCCAAAAGTCATAATATAATTTATGACAATGTTAAAAAAGCAAATTGAAAGTTTATTTTAAACCAAAAAGTTTATTCCTTAATTAAATAAATATTTTTATGACCCAGCAAAACCTTAATAATTTCACAAAAGCATCATTCTTGATACCTTTAGCGGTAACCTTTTTAGCTGGCTGCCCTTTCCTAAGTTGGGACTTCCATTATAAATTGTCTTCAACAATCAGTACATCCTGATTAATATTTTATTTTATGATAAATATTTCTTTAATCTTTTATTATTATTATTATTATTATTATTATTTTAAATATTTATAACATTTCCTTTATTCTTTTTTCAGATAAGTAAAGCTTCAACCTGAAGGCCTGAGTGAGGATTCGACCACTTATTTTTAAAAAAATAAGTGGTCAATTGATTAATTGTGTATTAGCTTTAATTTTTTTAAAAAATATTTTTTGTATAATCACTGTATTATTATATGTAAAAGTGAAGTGTGTTTTTATTATATCTTAAAGATTATTTAATAAAAAAGAAAAAAAAAAGTCAAATTGTAATTTCTAGATATATTTCTAGCATCATTGTTAGGTACTATTATTTAATATAATTTTTTTATATTAATTTTGTAGTAATAATTTCATAATTTTGAGTTGAGCAAAAAAAAAAAAAAAAAAATTGATATATTTTTTATGAAAGAGAACTTAATGTATATAAAATCTCTGATCTAGCAGCAAACTAAAGCATTTATTGTCCAACTATGTGATCTAAAAGAAATGTGACTTCATCAAACATTTCAAGAAGTATCAATGTAAATTAGGAAAATTGTATAATGATACGTATAGCACTGGTAAGGGACCTTTGATGAAGAATGATATTTTAGAAAATTGTAAATCATTTTCAATAATATCATGTTTAAGAGTATAAAACCATTAGCTTTAGGGCACTACTATGGGGTTCAGCCAATGTAACGTTAACAACCATAGAAATATTTAAAAAATTGTTTGTTTTTTTGTAAAGATTAATTTAATCTTGTCAGGTCACCCTCAGTGTTTACCAGTAAGTCATCATTATAAAAAAATTCCATTGAAATAATTTTAATAAAATATTCAATTATTGATAAGTGCTGCTAAAATAGAAATATTTTTGTGTAACATATTTTTTGTTATTGAATACATATTATATTATTTAATAGTGTAAAAGGAGAAGATGGCTGGTCCCCAATAATTGAAATTAGCCTTCAGAAATGCTCAATAGGTTCCACAATTAATATTTTGGTACAAGCCAAATGATTTATTTAGATAAATCAAATTGTTACTCGAATAGCTACTGAAGAGTCATTCTCGCAAAATGTCAAATGGTCTCAAAAGCTTTCAGTACCCCTCATGATTTATGTAACTAAAGCTATTGATCCAGAATCTGTATCAACCCACGTTATAGATTAGCATTGTAAAAACGTAATATTTTTAAACCACCTCGATACATTAAAAAACTTTTTATAGGGTAAAAAATAGACTCACACTTAAGTTTTCTCTATGTACTTTAAATGTGCTAACTCTAGTAGACAGAACATTGGTGCTAAGATAAAAAATGATCTACCAAAAGATAAAATCAGGGGGAAAACAGTCTATCCCCACTGGTGGACAAATGCTCTTTGTTGACTTAACTGTGGCTCCCATTTCAATTTTAAATACCATTTATATTTTTTAATAGCTAAGTCAGAATTTTGATCATTGATTTTTTTTTTTAAATCAACAAGCAATTAATATTAAACAATATAAATTTTATCCTGGATTTTATTTTCAGATATAGATTTTTATTTTGATAATAAATAAAAATGTGCACCATTATACAACTGGATCCATCCAGTAGGATTTTTTAGAAACCATAATTGTAAACAGGATTTTTTTTTTTTTTCAATTGATGTTCACATATTTCAGTAACATTTTTTTTTTTTTTTTTTTTTTTTTCCATTCAGCAATTATATTGTTTTTAAATGTATTTTTTGATATATTGATGAGAATGGAGCTCTAATTGTCACATGAAATAGTCAAATATGATTAAATGTCAGAGTAATCAAAGTAAGAATTAAACTTGTGTTATGTAAAAGGATGGTTTTTCAAATTGACACCTCAGCGATGATTTTATAGTAAAATTTATCACTAACAATGAGATTATTATAATTAGGGATGTGTCAATTCTCAATTCTACCGATTTTTGACAAAAGAATTGCTATCGAGAATCGATGCCTCAGAGTAAATTCCTAGGAACCTGTCGATACCACTGACTTTCGCGACAGTTTTATGATACTTCATTACCTATGTATATAATTACTACACATCATTTCGACGCTGAGCATATTTTTTCATCCTTTATAGGAATGCTATTTTTAATGTTTGATCCTCTTCAATAATAAAGGATTGCTTCTGAAAGTTAATTAGTTAAATAAATAGATTCTCTATTGATCTGCAGAAGCTGGAGGTTCAACCAAATCAATTCATCTATCATTCACAGGATTTTTGTAATCCCAGAATAAAGTTAATAAACTTATTTATTAAAATGTTCATCTCCTTAAATTCATAAAATGGATTACTTTTTTATACATTGGAAGAATTATAATTAACTTACATAATATATGATATGGGTTAAAAATGCTATTGGTGGTTTACTGGTAGGCTCCTTTATATTATTATTGTTTTTTTTATTAATTTGAGATTTTCAGCTCTCAGGCAGATTATTTTTTATGAAAGCAATTCATTTTTAAATCAAGTTATAGGTATTGAGAATCAATTTTTGGAACCGATATTGAAAATCTAAACATTTTGGTACCGACACATCACTAATTATAATTTTATCTTAATATATTTAATTACTGACTGAGGGGATTTTCTTAGAGATGCAGTCAAAATTATAGATTACTGTCCTGAAAATTTAATAAAATAAATTTTTAAAAAACCTCTAGACAAAGTCTTAGTTCTTGTAATCACATGTAAATAAATACAACTTGTTTATTCACATTTTTATAAACAGATAACATGTTAGAAATGGTTTTTCTAGCTATTATAAGTGTGATAAGCTGTTTTTTTAAAAGAAAAATCCTTTGATATGTAATTAGAACCTACTTCTACAAGGCAAGAGTCAATTTGTATTCCATCAATTACTCCACATTGATACCTCTGTATAACAAATGAGGTAGAGGTTAACAAAATATTAATGGTATTAACTACAGTTACTCATTGGTGCTTAATGTTATTGTTCATTTGATATGCACTAAAAATGATGATTTGATATAATGATCACTATCCAGCTAACATAGCTAATAATTTGTAATTTAATTATAAAGCATACTTTTTTGGTATAATAATTAAATACTATTAACACCAAATACTCTCAATAATTATTAATCAATCTTCATACTTTAATAGACTGTAGTACTTAAGCTGTTTAATAGATTTGTAAACCAAACTTTTCTAAGCAGATACTTGCTTTAGCATTAAATTACAAGAGTTCTGCTTTAGAGCTCAGACTACAATTTCATAAATGTATTGTGAGAAAAATAAACACTGCTTTTTGTCATTAGTTTTTTTTGTTTTGTTTTTCCTAGCTTCAAAGAAACAAGAAAATTATTTTTGTTTAACCCTCTAACGGTACAATGCTTGAAGATGAAATAGATGGTACAGTCGGGTCGGATACGACCCAATCAGTTTTCGATGAGATTTCAGGAAGTCAAATAATTATGTAAAGAGCATTAAATTAGGGGAAGTTTGATATTTATTTAAATATATAGATTATATTAACAGTCATTGATTAATAATCACAATTTAGGTATGAGCAGTAATTTAAATCGAATGACTGAGGTCTGCAATAAAAGATACAAAGTTCATAAAAGATGTATGTTGTATATGCTTCTTATCTTATTAAGAAAATTTTTTAAATCTAGGATAAATAATAATTATTAACAAAAATGACATCAATGCTCAACTGACTAAGCATCCTAAGGATAACTTCTACTGCTGATTCATATATCTGCCTGCCGTCAAAGAAAATAAGTTAGTAAACAAAAATCAAAATTTATCAAGGAAACTTATATGGGTCATATAACATCCTACCATATATGTGAATCTTGTTTCAAAACAAAATCATGTTGGTGTTATTATAATTCAAACATCTACATACGTAAAGATTCAATCTTCCTTGGTAAGATCCCTCTTAAAATCAGTTGAGAGATATGGTAGTATATCTGGATCCAAACTATTAAGAATTGATGAATTATTTTCTACTTATATAGTATTTAGTTTATTAGTTACTAAACTACAATGACTGTTAAGCTAGATGCACAAAAATCTGGACGATTACTGAATCATAGATTAAAGGATCATAGGACATAAAGTATTATGCAAAATTACAACTTATCATAACTATTTCTAATAGTCCTATTTTAAATTTGTTTCAATATGAACTGGAAAGCCCATCACTCATAGGAGCCTGAAAGGTTTCAATTTTCCTGAGTACATAAACCCTGCTTTATCACATGAAAATGATATCACTCTTAATCAAATGCCGCTAAGTTTATAATTGTATATCCTTACCCTTGGAATGTGTCAATGTGTCTTTGATTAAACATCTTACAATTTTACATTACTCTTAATCAAATGCCGCTAAGTTTATAATTGCATATCCTTACCCTTGGAATGTGCCAATGTGTCTTTGATTGAACATCTTACAATTTTACATTACTCATAATCAAATGCCGCTAAGTTTATAATTGCATATCCTTACCCTTGGAATGTGCCAATGTCTTTGATTAAACAACTTACAATTTAACATTAGAACAATAAATATAATAACTATATCAATTTGCTTATGTTTTAAATGTTTGTATGCTTTTAGAAGTGTTTAAGTTAATTTTAGTATGAATTTTACAAACTTGGAATCCAAAGAACAGTATGATCTTTACCTTATTTGGGGAAGTCAAAACGTCTTATATTACTTCAACGCTAACCATTCTTTAAAACTAAAAAAAAAAAAAAAACTAACCACATAACTCTCACATAAACTTTCAAATTTAATAAGTGTTCGAATGATATGTTAAATGTAATGATTTTGTTTCGATTTCATGGAGAAATTGCCTTTTGAAACCGAAAAAAACATGGTGTTTTCATTTGGCATACAAATTAGTCACGTGTGTAAATAAAACATTATGACAATCCCTTAATGGAAATGTGCATTTTAAACATAATTAACTCTTAATTAGAATAAAAAGCAAAGAAAAAGATTATTGTTTAATAGAAAAAAAAATGAAAACTGTCAATAATAAGACACCAGATCAGAGGATCTTGTTATTACATTTATTTATTTATTATTATTATTTAGGATTTATTTTATTAGTTTTTCAATGTAATGTTTAAAATCCAGTGATAATGAACATAGACCTCAAGTTTGCTGTTAGCTTCTGAATGCAGATTGTGTTGAAGAATACTACTTTTTGAGGTGATTTTTATGGGCAGAAGAGTCTGTTTTAACAGGGGAAGGCATTTCTACCTATCCATGTACATCGTTGGTTTATATTTGTATTGCTTTCAAATAATGTGGAGGAGCAGCATGGTGTTGGAAAATCATATTTTGCCGAACTTCAGGTGGGATATATCGTGATGAAGTTGTGGTAGGGTATTTTGTAACAAACCTTAGTAATCTCATCATTCAATTTGTTAGGCAAACTATGATTTTTTGACACTATTTGACAACAATACAAAGAAGAATAAACCAATATTCCATATGGAACGGTAGAAATGCCTTCATTAGACTTAATTAAGGAAGGATGGAGGAGAAATTCAATACTTCTGAAAATTTTGGAAGACAAAACACATCAAAGGGAATTTTTCTCAACCTACTTCTGGGATAGAAGTCAACACTAACAAAAACTGATAGGGAATTTTAAGGTTCAACATGATATATAAGCTTCATAAAATTGATCAAAACAAGATCGAATGGTTTAATTTTCCTCCTTTGTCTATAAGAATCAATGCCTCTTCTTTTGGATAAGAGCGATTACACAACTAGCAATCTGACATATTTACAAAAAATCTTTTAACTTTATTCCTAAATGGCTATTATACTTGACTCAATACTTTTTAACAATAAAATAATTAGTTAAAATACTGAGCAAACAAATAGTTTGTTACTTACTTTCTAATGAGATTTCATGTTAATCATAAAATAATATGATTACCTCACTATCCAAAGGCAGCTAGGTAATGTCTTTGTTACTTGTTTTTTTATTTATTTGATTAGTTTTATTGGAAAGTTACATTGATAAACATCAGTAAACACTTACGATCAGATTTCTTACTTATTTTTTAATTTTTTAACCTCAATTTTGATTAAACTTTAATCGAATTCAAATTATGAAAAGTGTAAACCATTTGTACTGATTGCACAAGTATTCCAAAAGTAACAGAACTCAAAATATGCATAAAAAAAATGTAAAATTGCAGTTTTGTATGTAACATCAAAAGTGTACATGAAGCATCTTTTAATCCCAACCACAAGTGAGATGTATCAGAGGGGATTTAAAGTAAATTCAATATATTTTTGACATTTCATAAAAGACTATTGAACTTAACAACTTAACCATGATAAATCAAAAATACAGATTTTTGATTTGTCACTTTTGAAATGCATGTGCACAATTGTTATAAAACAAAAAAGTTATATATCTTCATGCTATAGCAAAATATTGCAGGAATATAGATAGTTTAATTATTATTATTATTTTATTGGTTTAACCAATAAGTAAATTAGAGAATACAGTGGAATCTCACTAATCCAAACACTCCAGTAAATCAAACTAGAGATAAGTAGAACTTTTCTTTTTTTATACATTTACAAATAAATTTCTTTTAAATATATTTTATTGGCCATTTTCAAATGAAAAAAAAATATATAAATGATTATTTAGAAGATAAATTTAAGTGTTATAAGGGCTACTAATGAAGATATTAACATTAAAACCAGTGCATTAAATGGGCCATGGAAAACAATGTACAGTGGCAGTAGATTCTTCTCCAGCAGCTCCGAGAAGGCAAAAAAAAAAGAAAGAAAATTTAAATAAATCAAAACAAATAACTACATCAAACTTTTTATTAAAAACTATAAAAACGTTTAATTTTAAAAATGCATCAACTTTTGATGATTTTATATTTATATATATATATATATATATATATATATATATATATATATATATATATATATATATATATGTGTGTTTGAATGTATTTTTAAATCTATACTTGGACTTGTTAACTATTCCAATATATGTTACTCAAATATTTCGTACATTACATACATTAAAAACAACATTTTGATTTTTTTTGTTTCTTTTTCCCTAACCTCTATGATTAATCGAACAGCTTCTAGCAACAATTGGTTCAGATTAGCAAGACTCCAATGTAACCTTATTCTGCAAAAGTGGTGCATGATTAGATACCAGTAAGTATAAAGCATTTCCAACATCAAACAATTACTTACATAAAAAAAGTTTTGCAAGTTAACAGAGAAATTTTTAAATAAGAAGTAGTAGGTAACACGTCAGAAACTATAAACAATACCCACTTCTCAATTTCACAAAACAACCCTTTCAAAACCAAGAGATTTTTTTTTAGATTATTCAATCAAATCGGCGCTATAACTCATAGTGAGTCAAGGCCTCCTGCTTTAGATACTAATTAGTAAAATCCATCATTACAAAGAGAAATAATTTCTTAATCAATAATAAACAAAAAGTTAAAATTTTCTTTAAGATTTATGAAGTAATGGAAATGTAGCATTTACAATGAAGATTTAAATTTAATTTTGAATCAATAATAAAAGAAGTAGAATAATATAATAAAAAAAAAAACTCAAAAATAATAAAACTTTTTATTGAAAACTTATCTACATTCACTCTTGATTAGTATCAACATTCTTTGTTTGAAGACTTTTGAAAGAAGTGACGGGTACATAAGTTACAAGAGTATAGAGCTTGTGAGGTGAATCTTCATCATCATTACGACGCCTGGAAAGTCGTACCCTGACACGGAAAGGAACATTCCTGATTCCTTTACTCCAAACTTGTTTGTTCAAATGTGTGTCAATCCTAACATCAGGAGTTCCCATTTGTTTCACAGCGAACTTCCTGAGCTCCTTAATTGCACGTGGTGCCCTTTTCTTAAATCCAATACCATGAAGCCTTTTGTGAAGGTTCACAGTATATTCACGGGTAATAACTTCATTGATGGCTGATTTTCCCTTCTTGTCCTTGGTTTTTGCCATTTCGTCACTGTAACAGAAAGTCAGACTGTTAAAATAACATAATGATGACTCCATATAAAAGAAAGCATGTTACATTAACCAGTTGTTTTTTTTTTTGCACTATAGACATGCTGATCGAAAATCGAGGACTCCATTACAAAGCAAACTAAAAGGGGAATATTTTTTTTTACATTAAATTAAATTATTTTGTTTGTATTTAAGTACTTTTCCTTTAAAGATTTGTCATTTAAGGCACTTGAACATGGCCCAACAGAATAATCTTAACACTCACGAAGTACAATTTAAGTATTAACTATGACAAATTTAATCAGTTTGATGAGATTCCTATATGAAACGGTTAGTTTTATTTGTAGTAATGAGCTGAATCTTGACCATGGCTTCACAGAATAATACTTTAAGCTTTGGTATTTCTACCCAAAGAAGGCTTGCATGATAGGAAGAAGCCCGCAATACATTACCACATTTCCCGCCCTTCAGTGTCAGATACATCATGACTTAATTTATTTTTATGAATTATTGAATTGAAATAATTTAAGGAGATGTAGATATATGGTAGGCAGTCATAGATACTCAGCAGATCAAAATAAAATTGTTATTTTATTTCAATTGTTAAAGCCTTGCATTGCAAGTCGAAACGTTAGCTTTAAAAATTGAAATAAAATAACAATTTTATTTTGATCTGCTGAGTATCTATGACTGCCCACCCTAACTACATCTCCTATACTTCACAGTCAACTATACCTCATGAATATGAAATAATTCAATTTTTGTCTTTTGATATTACTCTTTACAAGGTATAAAAAAAATTAGCACACAGTTGTTCACTTTATAAATAGTTAACTCATTTTTTATATTCTAGATGCAAAGGTATGTAACACTAAATGCTTTTGTAAATTGTACTTCAGTCTGTTTAAAATTTTATTTTATTCAGTAAATATGAAATTGTGATAATATTTGAAGCACATGGTATTCTAAAAGTAGAGTAAAAACCAGCCAGAAAGAGAAACAAAAAATGTTTAAATTGATTAGTTCTATGAACAGTGTAATTTATAATTAAATGACAGTAAAAAGCCTCAGAAGCCATATATATGTGACAAGGAGTGAAAATGATAAAATTGATAACTAATTTTATATTAGTATTAGTAATATAACTAATAGAATTAGAATTAGATCAATACTACGTTGTTAAATGTTCTGCATTGTTACTGTTCTTAAAAAAACTGACCATAGTGAAGAGGAGTGGTGGATTTTAAAGTCCAGGAAAATCGGAAAAACAGCACAGCAAGGTTAGTATCTGGTGAGTATATTCTACATAGAAGCAGGAGGAAAGCCGGCTTGGAGTAGACATATCCCAGCTTCTAATAGATAAATTTTTCTAGTTTTTAATTTGATTCCTTTAAATTTAAATCCTATATTTCTATTGCAATTAGTATTTGTATTTAATTCAAATATTTACACATATTATCATAATTAATTGATATGAATAAGTCCATCAATAAAGCTAGAAGAAAAAATTATATTTTATCACTTTTAAAATTTGTTAATGAAAAAACGATTTACAATGTGATTATAAACTAATAGAGTTATAGATTTACAAATCACTGATTTTCATAGTAATTTAATTGTCCAGCAAAGTGACAATCTATTTCTGCTAAGAGAAGGCGATCCCAATCCAGACTTGCAAAACCATACAGTGAATACATATGTAAACACACACCCATACATAATATATTTATTAGATGGACAATTGAAATATATATATATATACACATAAAATTAGCAAGGGTAGAGCTGAATTTTTAACTAAAAACCAACAAACCCGATGCATAACACATGATAGCTACAACTAAAACCCCAGCTCAAAATTTATCATGAACTTTTCACACAGCTAAACACCATAATACACACATTAATCACAATTGAATGTCTCAAAACTTTTTAAGTTGTAAGTAGCAATATTTCCAAACATACTTGAAGGATTAATAAGAAGTGATATTGTGCTCATAGTCTAGAGAATGGCAGGCTGAAATATTACTCCATATAGCTAAAAAATAAACTAAAATTAACCTATTTAAAAAATCGGTTAAAAAAATTCACAAATCAAGAAATATTAACAAACACAATACAAAAATATCTGACATCAGGTCTTTGATTTTGAGGTTATTACAAGATGTAATGAGGATGAATAGGGTGTTGTAGATACTGCTAATGTATCGTAAATATTTGCATCAAGCCTATAACATTAAAAATAATTGACTATTCGTCTTAATTGTTCAACAAATTACAGAAACGTTCAAAGCATAACCTCGAATCATCTATAATATCAGCATGTCACTAGTATCATACGATAACAAAGTGCACCAGTCACTGAATACAAGAGAAAATCAATTAATCCACACTTACAAATATCGTAGTTTCTAGCGAAGCACCGGAAACTGATAAAAATCCGACAATACGAAAAAATTAAGAAATCCTTCTTAATTTCGACGCCACGTGCAGTAGTAGCACAGTTAAAAAGACAACAGTATGGCAGACTCAAAGCAGGTTATCCAACTCAACCATATAGTATAGTTAGGGCATAAAATCTCTTGCGAATAAAAAAATCTCTATTTAAACTATATTTATAATTTTATATGTTTTTTTAAATTCTTAATTTTATATTATACCCCTGTAAAATACTGGTTTATTATTTTCCATCAATAGTATGCTCTTTGCAGAAAATGCATAGAGGCGTAATTTCAGGAGATAACCAAGTCCATAAAATTATTAAAGTTAACTCTTTTTGTATTATTACGTTAAGCCTATTTTTAATTATTACAGTATTTTTAATGTTTTAGTAAAGATTTTGAAGATCTATATTTGACCTTAAATCTCGAATTCTCTTGTCAGTTTTGTAATTGGATACTCATATGCTTGAACACATGAACTGAGAAAATGAGCAATAAATAAATTAGAGATTCTCTGGAATTCAAAAAGTATTAGTAGTGACAAGTATGTTACTTCCTCTTACAACATAAAAATCGATTTAATGTTTTCAGCCATTGGAACCAGCAACATGTTTATGAAGGAAATTTGTTGATATTGTATTTCAAGTAATTCGAAAATCAACATTAGTTAAATAATTTATTTTTTATTTTTTTCTGGTAGTTGAAATAGATGGCATCATTTTCGAATTATATCTGATGCCAGACAGAGAGAGGGGCGTCGCCATAAGTTGATTATGGGGGGGAGGGAACTGTCACCCTCCCACCCTCAAAAAATTTGATCTGTGGAAATCGTGGTAAAACATTTCCCTCAAAGAATTACTAAAGTTGAAAACCGAGAATAATTACTAAATGGGATTTTCACAATAAATCGGGAAGCTGGTCAAAATAGGAAATTTCCTATTTTGTCCTCCTCACTTCATTAAAATGCATCATTGTCCCAAACAGTAATCTTTCAATATTTTTTTTTTAATTTTTATTTTAAGTTACTCATTAAGTTTTTAAGTTTCATTACTCATTAAGTTTTAAGTTAGTGACCATCTAAATCATTACTGCCTTATACTCCACCTTGCACAAAAGGCACCCAACAATGAATTAATTTCAAAGTAGGAATCTAACTCATGTCCTGAACTGAGCGCTTCATAATCTTTACCCAAAAGCATTTGTTGATCAAGATCCTCAGGGGTCTCAACAACTCTATAAGCATGCCCATTAAAACTTGAGTAGTTTGGTTTACTAATAATGTTGAGCAATTAAAAAAATCATTTAGTACTACTTAATTAATTGTTTTAGCTCTTAATTAAATGCTATTCAATGTACACCTACAGCCAATTACTACTATTTCATCTTTCTATTCATATTAAAAAGTACCTCAGCAATTTATCTTCATACCATAGGATTTCATTAATGATTAGCCCCCTCACAGCTACTGTATTTTAAAAAGAAATGATGCTACCCTCAAATTAAAATAAAGGTGAATCACTTAGTAACTCAATTGTTGAAGTATTTTCTCATCAATCCAAAAGGAGAGGATTCCTATCAGCTCTAATGTAGTTCTTAAATCCCTGATTTCTATAGTTTTACTGAAAATCTACATCAAAGGCTTTTTCATAGTAGTAATAGTAGTGTCTTAGGCTAGTATTTTTCATTTATTCTATTGTATCCTCTTTCATATAAGGTGGAACCAATTTTTCATTTTGATTCCTCTCACAATACTGTAATGACATACAAGACGGTGGTGATAAATTTATAACTTTAATAAAAGTTAATGTTAACTATAATGAATAACTCATTATTCAATAAATGGACATATGACAATCTTTTTTTAGTTTAAAGTTTCCAGGTTATTGTTCAATAAACGTCAAATTCGGTACACCAAGAACCTGAACTAATTACCATCATGGAAATTTATTGAAAAATTGTTATTGCTCAAAAAATTATTTAAGAATTAGATAAATGAATATTAATCAGTTCATAGAAAGATAGATTCAATCATGTATAATGAATTTAGTATAAAACAATATTGGAAAAATATAAATAAAACTAAAAAAACAGATCTACAATTAACAATCTCTGGTTTATCTTGTGCTGTAACAAGAAAATGCCAGTAGAACCTAAGTTTAAAAAATACTGTATGGATTGCTGAGATATCATATATTACTCAGCCTGTCCATCTTTGTTTAGATGTCCATGGTGACCAGTCAACAGCTCTGTTTTTTACAATGCTTTAAAGACCATCAAATTGACAGCTTCGAACAACAGGATCCTTCATATTACAAGGGGCTGAATGTGGTTTATTTCTATGATTTCTCCCTATATTCTTTTTTCTTAGTACTTACAGGATGTTTCCAAGTTGCTCCAGCTATTGTAATGAAACATTTTCTTTCAAATTTGTCAAATTGCATTTGCAAGACAAGCTGTTGGTGCCAGGTGTCAGCCTTAAATTGTTTTCTAATTGTTTGAGTTATAATAAAACGATCATAAATGACATCAGTAACTTTTGGAAGTCTTGAATTTGGTCATCTTAAGCGACTCCCAGTCTCTTTGTACTTTTTAATAGCTCTCCATCAAAAAGAAACATATTAACCCTTTGCAGATCGAAGCCGTGAACCCAATGCCTGGCACAGAACTCATATGCCAGGTATGAGCCGGCTATTCTTTTTGTGGCTTTCACTCAGCTGGCTTTTACACTTTTCTGTAGCATGATACTCAATACTTTTTTAAAAAGCATAAATTAATATATATATATATATATATATATATATATATATATATATATATATATATATATATATACATAATATATTTAAACTTTTTTTTATTACTAATAAAATCATATTAAAAGGCATAAATCGTATTATGAGTAGCATGCCAATAAAACACTGCCAGGTTATGAGAGGATCTTGAAAAAAATAATGCCGGTCTGTACCTGGCTTATGAGTCCTGTGCCAGACAAGTGGAACTTCTAATCTGAGTGGAATTGCATTTTTATTTTGCCGGATTATAACTGGCTAATGAGTGCATAGGGTTAAAAAACATGGCACTCTGCAATGTCACACACAGATTCTTACTCTTCATGAAGAGTCATTATTTTCACTGAACCATAGCTGCTTAAACACCTTATTATAACTTCAATAAACATAAAAATAAGGAATAAACTTATGTTCAGGGCAAACTACAAGTAAAAACAGACTGAAAAAGGAATTAAAATCAATCGAGAAAAACATAATTCTTTTTGATAACAAATAAAATAGTGAGTAAATATAGAATAAATGATCCCTACTTTCTCTTATGAACTAATTCTTAGATTAATCAAATAATTTATAGACTAATATAAATAGTGAAAAAAAAAATGTGGATTAGACTCCAAAAAATAAAAATATCAAAATTTACGAGTATTGCAATCTTTATGATGGGAGACATATTTGGTGTGTATTCCCAAATTAATTCAAAGCATCATGTGCATGTGTTATACTTCTGTTTGGGTTTTAGTCCCAAAATCAGAGCCGGAACTAGGATATTTGTCAGGGGGGGGGGGGGCAAAGATCAGTTTGCCACCCCATCTCCTCCTTGCTCCCTCTCACTACCATTAAAATACAATACCTCCGTAAGATAGTTTGTAGATGCGGTAGTTGAAATTACACACCACAAATATGTTATGAAGAAGTTTTATTTATTAAAGACACATATTTATTACATTAACACACTTACACATGACTAATACAAATTTTTTTTCATATTTTGCTGCCCCCTGAAATCTGCCACCCAGAACACCTACCCCCCCCCCCTTGCCCTGGCCTAACTCCGAGCCTGCTCAAAATAAACTATTCTCCTTGAACGTATATATTATCCTTAATACTGTATTGAACAATTCTTTTTTTTTTTTTTTTTTTGAACAATTTTCTGTTTGAACAATTTTTCCTCCCCTTATTTTTTCATTTTTTGTTTTTTTAATGGGAATCATATAGAAGAGGAATCATTATCCTTATTTTAATACTCATGGATTGAATAAAATGAAATATGTACAATAGTTTAATTAAATATATATTTGATTTTTTACACTTCTTTAGACCAGCAGATAAATACAAATTTGTGAAAAGGCTTATTGTATCATTTAAAGACTTTAAATAAAAAAAAAAAAAATAAATAAAACAACTATTATATAACGATCACAAAATACAAAAATCAATAACAAATAATAAAAATTAATTTAAGTACTCAACTAAGCATAAGCAGATGTGATATTTACAATAATAATTCAAATGATTAAAATTAACAGTCTAAAATATACACATTAAAGAATATTTTGATCGAGAAAACAATGACCAAAACCTTAGAAATAAAATACTGAAGTCTACATTATTTTTCTATGAGAGGAAGATCATTTATTTCTCCTAGCTCAGTGCATGTTTCTTCGTCCATTATATAGCTAATAACGAACTTCAGACTTATTGGTATCTAAAAAAAAAAAGTTAATAACTCATACTGGTTGTCTATATGGTATTACTTTAATATATGTAAACATGTTTCACATCTTTTAACAAATATCATGATTAGTGAATTGCAATAAAATTATTGTCTAAAGATATTCAAAATAATAATAAATAGTCCAGTCAATGAGGGGTGTAGATTGCATGGAATATGCGATAATTTTTGGCTTCATAGCTTCGTTAGGAATAGTTGGAAGGTAAACATACTAAAAGTCCCCGCCGCTGGGGGATGAGCTAATGGTGGGGGGAGGGGAGAAGTTCCATTTTGGTTTTTCCATAGTATTTCGAAAACTGTTGACTCTAGAAAAATATGTTTCAAATAAACATAAAAGCTAATTAAATTTACTATAAAATTTATTGTATATAAATTTGTCGTAATTCTAACCGTTTACGAGATATACGTTATTGAAAACAGGTGATTTTCGGGAAGAAAAAAAACAAAAAAAAAAAAAAAACCAATGTCACCTCACTTTTTGTCAAACTTTTGCTTCTATTACGTTCCACAATCGTTTCTCAGAAAAAACATCAGAATTAAAATTGTAGAGCATTAAAATTACTTTAATTTCATATATATGTTTCTGGTATTTGCTTCAAATGTTTAACAAAAAAGGAGGTTAACATTTTTTTTATTTCTAAAGTTGTCGATTTTTAATTACGTAGGAAACCGTTGGAATTTCTACAAATACATATATAATTAATTTTAAAGGAATTTTAATGAGCTTTAATTTTGATCTGCTACATATTTTTCTAGAGTCCAACGTTTTCGAGATATAATCGAAAAACACAAAATTGGGACCTTTTCCCCTCCCCCCACTTTTAGCTCACTTCCAGGGGCGGGGACTTTTAATATGTTTACCTTCTAACTACTCCTAACAAAGATGTGAAGTCAAAAATTATCGCATATTTCATGCACTCTACACCCCTCATTTCGGCACTCTTTATCTGGGGTCGCACTTCTCTGAAAAAAACACGTTTATTGATACTCATTCCGAAACTAATTGTTCGATCCAAAATTTCTATTTTTTATCTGAAAGCTCCTTAAATTTACTTATATATATATATATTTATATTTATATTTATATTTACTTATATACCATGCACTCTACAATATGTTTATTGACTGGACTATAAAACAGTTTAAGTTAAAATTATAATTAAAGTAAAAGATTATAAAATAAATATTTTTTGTAGATTTTTTGAGGGATCTGTCAAAGGGATATAAGAATTGTTAAAAATAAAAAAAACATTATTTTGTTATACATTATATTATTCAGCTGTTGGTTTTTGACTGAGGTCTTTAACTCAATTACTTCTAGCTCCCTTGTCTGTTCATTCCTAATAAGGTCTTCTGGTCGTTCCAATAGCTCTCCATTTCTACACCTGTAATATTATTACTCTTAAATAATAATTTTATCTGATCACTAGCCCCTCCTGAACACTAGACCTTGGCAGACCCTGGTGCAATACAGAGATGAATTGAGGCAATGTCTTAATGCGGTGAAGACCTGTACCGGGCTGTAGTGCCTGGATAATGATGACTAGCCCCTTTTTTGTTATTTGTATCTAATTGTTTATATTACTTTGTATAATTACTCTTTTCAACCCATTATTGTCACTTGCTTTTATGTTTATTCAACTTACTTGCTTTATCATTATATAATAACATACCTATGTCAGTTAAATCTTTCCATGTCAAAATAATTAGTATTATTTTTATTAATTTCATATCAGCATAATTATAATTATTATATTATTTCTAATTTTCATTAACTTCTATTTTTTATAAACTTAGTTTCTCACTTAGCTCACATTTCATTTACTATTTACCTACTTGTTTTATTTACTTTTTATCTTCTTTTATTGCATTTCTTTTCTTTTATATCTCTGATTATTTAGAAAATTCCTTTTTTTACCCCTGATGATGGCCATCAATGTTATATTATGGATGATATGCCAGCATAATAAAATAATGTTTTGTTATTTTTTTATTTTTTTTTTTTTTTTTTTTTTTTTTACTGAACCCTCTAAAAATCTATAAGAATAATTCATTCATAGAGAACAAATATACCTCTTAAATATAAAATAAAAATAACCTAATGCAAACTACAAACCTTATTTGGAGAAGCTATTAGCATGATCTGTGTGATTGCGGATGGTGGTAAAAAATGGATTATGGGCAGGAAGTGTAGTACTAGAAGGCTGCAATAACCTCAACCTACAACACTAAATTACCATGGCAATTATAGAATCAAATTTTAAAATTAAAGAAATTATAGAATATAATAAATTATAAAAATCAATTTTTATTACAATTAAAAATCTAAAAAAAAAATGCAACAATATATAACAAATATTCCCAAACAATGAATGCAATGATTACCGATTAAAAAACAATTTCTCCCAGACTGGAAAAAACAATAGATCACCGATATGTTTATTTGTAATCTACAGCTTTTCCTAATTCACATTTTAGAATTAAAACATTAAACTATTCAATTAATAATTAAGTAAATTAATACTCATTATTCAAAATAAACAAAGTTGAGAGAAAGTAAAGGTTTCAAACATGACTCTTTTCATTCAAAACAATATAGATCTAACCAGTAGGCTCTAGTGACAAATGTTATATAACGAAAAAATATTTTCTTATATTTATATTTTCTGATAAGGAAACTGTCTGCAAATTTTCGATCCAAGCAACGCTAACAGAGCTTGAGCCTGTCACGTTATATCTTTGAATGTGAAAAAAACCTTACACCAAAAAAGTACAGACCCAAGCTAAAAGACATCCCATGTAAACAATTATTTGTTCATCATAATATTACATTAGAAATTTCTTAAGTCATAAAATCTTAAAGGATAAGTAAAAGTTTAATAAAATTATTGTCATAAAATTAAAATTAAAAGTGAATTGCCATTCATTCTTCTAAAATTTATTTTAAAGAAAAATGCTTAAATAAAAATTATTAATAATGCATAAAAAACATACTTTAGGTACAACTGGTTGAAACAAGTAGTTGGTAAGTGGAGATTCATTTTTGCTACTAGTCGTAACCACATAAATAGAAACATCGTCTCTTGGTCTATTTTTAGCTAAAAATATGGCAACACTAATACCATTTCTCTCTTCAAGTGCAGTAAATGGAGGAATAGTACCTATAACAGAAAAAAAGTAAAATATATTGTCTAAGAATAAGAAATATATATTTATTATATAAACTAATCAAAATATAATAATATGATGTGTTACAATAACCCACGGGTTGATAATATGAGTGGTAACATCCTCTGTAGGCAAAGTAGCCTTCTAGATGGTCTTTGGGTGGATGACTTCAAATAGAATAAATTAATAAAATATAAATTTTATACATAATTCATGGGGACTCGATTGCCGAGTGAGTTGGGGGTGAGGGTCTCAGTGTGCTCAGTACAGAAGGTTGTACTGAGTACCACATGGGCAGTTAAAATTTATTTTATGGCAGACCATCGAAATCTTGACCTTTCCACCCTAGCAAGAATAGGTTGGTGACCGGTAGGATAGCCCGTTCTTTCTGCCCTAATTGGAGTACATAAGGACATTAAGCCCCAAGAAACCACAAAAAATATATTATCAAATTAATTAGGTATAATTTTCACAAAAACAGTATTTGACTGGGTGCAATTATTTGCTCTTTTAGAAAATATGGTAACTAACTGAAGTAATGCTGTAGCTGAGTAACAATGGTAAAAACCAATGCGAAGCCAGGGTGATATCCACCTCTTCCTCTTCTACTGATGAAAACATTGAACATGAGTGGTTTCTTGTGTTCTTCAATCATCGAATAACTGTCCAGATGATTGCTGATCAACTTAGGAAAATAATCTGTGTACATAATTTTTAAGAAACATTCTGAGAAAATTTAAGGCAATCGTCATAAAGTTGCTGAAATCTGATCAAAAGCAGGAAGATCGACTGCTGCACTAAGTGGAAAAACTCTGCTTAAACTTACGATTTTTTGAAAGGATCGTCACTGGTGATGAATCATTGTTCTAAAAGTACAACATCGAGATGAAATCATAGAACAAGGAATGGAAAGCAAAAGATGAACCACAAACAAAAAAAAAAAAAAAAAAAAAAAAAAAAAATTGAAAAAGCCAATTAAAAATCAAAGTCTTGCTACTATTTTTTTTTTTTTTTAAATCACTGTATTGTCCACCAGACCTAGCTCCCTGCGACTTCATTTTGTTTCTTAAATGCAAAATGATCATGCAGGGCTGGAATTGGGACATAGACACGATAACACGGTAAACGACTAGGTACCAAAAGAGCCTGAAGAGTTTCACGAATGTCTTCAACAATGGAAACAGAGGTGGGACAAGTGCATAGCTACATATGGGGAACAATTTGAACGAGATAAAATTGATGTAACTAAAATGTAGAGTAAAGTTTTAATGACATCAGTATGCTTATTTATTGGAAAGACCTTGTATATCAGTAAACACACACATATACTGATTTCATACTCACTAGGTTTACTTTGTCCAAAGTAACATTAATATCTCCTAAAGGTAGCACTTGTACTTCTATATCCGATTTGAGGCGATCATTAGACCAGAATCGCTAGTTACACTAGTTTCTGGTATTTTACAATCCTTATCCTTATTAATGAGAGGAGGATCATTTTCAACGAGCGAAAGAGACGGACAGCATCAAGAAGATCATTTTCATTTCAATTAAAAGATCACTACTTCCACTACTGATATTCATGCTGAGAGTCTTGCTCTCTGTTAGTAACTCATATCATTGAGGGTCACCTTAGCAGGTCTGCCAAATAAAACAAAAAACTATTAAGAAAAAAAAAATAAAATAATGATTAATTCATAACATTAATGAATTAATATTCCAGAGATTTTTGTTAAAAAGATTTGTAATAATTTAATAATTTTCTATCTTTAGGTATCTATATTCATAATTATAATCAGTTGGTTGGTTGGTTGGTGTTGTTTAATTGTGTAAAACCATGATGTAGTCATCAACGCCGCAATTACTATAATTGTTGGTAGAAATATAAAGAAAAAAAGAATTAAATTAGGTAATCTATCTTCACTTCATTTATGAATTTGAGGAGGCGCTTGATTTGTTTGTCATCCCCTAATGCTTGGCCCAAGTCTGTGGGGGACATTGTTGCGATGGAGGATGTTTCCGTAAACTGAACAGTCTTCAAAGATATGCTTAATTGACAATTCTCCGTTGCATCCTGAACATCTAGGTGGTGGTTCTCTTTTAATCAGATGTTGGTGAGTTAGTCTTGTGTGGCCTATCCGCAGGCTCCTTGTGGCGGTTTGTCTTCCGGCAGGATAGATCGAAACGGTTTCGATCACTTTTCCGTACATTGGTCTGTCATTGCCTCTCGTCTCGGCGGGGCATATGCCTGCCATTTTCCTCTTGATTCATTATTGTGCAGCGTTGAGTGCTATGGGGGGTAAGGTCTGAGGACAGATAAAAGTCACTTCTGTGATACTGGGTATTCTTCAATGCGTCAACGAGGAGGGAATCGCTGCTTCTGGTCCGGCCATTGTTGGTTGCCCGTGAATTGCCTTATGTGTCCTGGGGCCCATAATGAGATTGACAGTTTATCTATTTCTTCTCGTTCTCCGTCAAGCATTTGTAATATACTGCCTGTGCTATTACGAATGGTTTTCAGAGTACATATTTTGCAAGACCTGATAACAAGTCGCTTAGCATCATCTGTTTAATTATTATACATTTTTTTGGTGGGGGTGGTGGAGAGGCCATTGAATGGTGTAGAGTGCTTGGGCTCTTGCATTTCGTTCTGTGCAAGTATATATATTGCACCAGTTGGTGGAGCTGCACGATTTATGGGTGGAATTATTGTAAGTACTGCTGAACGATGC